>JAOBRB020182171.1:0-22256 GCA_027575285.2 Zoanthus pulchellus
GTGATTTTACAACGTTTCGAGTGTCTCTCCCAACATCACAAGTGCTCTATTTTGCCCAAAAGTCATAGAAAGTTGTGGTCAAATGCTTTTATGATATAGCAAAACAAGCGGCAAAACAAGCAAGCGAAGACCATGACTTTATCGGTGTAATAAAGCATAGATTTGAACCAATAAGAGCGCGCATTATATCGTAGCTATGTTATAAAATTATATTAGTTCAACACATTGGATCAATCATCACTATAGCATGTTGTTGTTGTTTAGGATTTCCCACAATTTTGGCCAGAAGAGGAAAGTAAAACCTATGACGACATGATAAAAGTCGAGACACTTCCGGTGGACGGTAATAATGTTGATAGCTCAAAAACCAAGCACAACACGGAAGATATAAAAGAACGCAGATTTAAATTGATTGACCAAAGAGTAAGTATTCAATGCGTTAGATTATATGACAAACTAGCTTTACCAAGCGCTTCATCTATGATTAGCAACTTGACCAGTAGCCCTTGAGGGCGAAGGGTCTAATTGTTTTAGTATTATTCAACTAGTTGGACAGAAAAAGCAATAATAAAGTTAGCAAATGCAAGTTGAAGAAATGTTTATTTGGGAATAAAACAAAAGAAATCGTGCGAATTTCGCTACTCGATGACTATTACTAATAGTTCTCTAGTAGCGTAGCCAATTAAAATGCAGGATTTGCATTAGTCCACTAGTTGGATGATAGTAATTGTGGTTACACAGCGTGCGATGCGTCAGCGTGAGACAGTCGTTATATAATGCTATTTCATTTGGGTAGTTTTTCATTATTTGAAAAGTACCCACTCTTCAAGACATGATCTGTGATATGAACCAGCAAGGACCATTACTGATGGAGCTCTGAACCAGGTTTGGTTTAGGCTCGGTATCCAGCCGCTGTTCGGGGATGAGCCCGCACAAAGTTCAACCTCACGCGCCCAGCAGTCTTTCGGGGTGTGCGCGGGCTCATCCCCGAACAGCAGCTGGATACCGAGCCTAGGTTTGGTTTTGCCATCTCTAAAATGATGCTCTGTTATCCAAAAGGGTGCATGGCACTGAGTATCCACGATCAGAACGCCGGGACCTATTAAGTGTCAACATAATGCGACAGCAATTTAAATCTAACCTTCTCGATTCTCGTGTCCAACGTCGTGCGAATTGATGGACAAATCATCAAATGGTCTGCGCCAATCTTTTAATAATTAATTCAAAGAGGAAATAGTCTAAGTAATTTAAACTATGAACTCCTGCAACCATCAAACGTGTAAACCAGATTTGATTAGATTGCACATATCCTATTTTTATTGTGGCATAGTTTTTTAATCGACTATTGAACGTCTGTTAAATAACATAGCTTCTTTCCTAACCATATGAACTTACAGTCACCAGAAAAACACACAATTGTGAAACAGTTCCAGCTGACTTCGTGGCCTCAAGAGGATGAACCCCCTTCGACCTCCTCAATAATCGCTTTGATTACCAAAGTGGAAAAGTGGCAGCAACAATCTGGCAACGGACCTATCACAGTTATGTGTGGGTGAGTGAGTTAAAAAACAAGTGCTTTTAGTAATATAGTTTTCACTTGTTTGATTTGAAATACCACTGCTTAAAATGTACGCATTTGCAAACTTTGCATGATCCGTTTTGTCGCTGTTGGTCTTGATAAATAACTTTCATTTTAACAGTGACGGAATTAGCCGCAGTGGTACTTTCTGTGCGTTGTACTCCGTGCTGGAGCGAGTGAAAATTGAACAAGTCGTGGATGTCTTCCAGGCTATAAAGGCTATGAGAATACAGCAACAAGGTCTCGTCAAAACTGTGGTAAGTATTTGTTAGCAAAAGTGGTGGGAACTTTTCCAAGTTAATACGATGCTTACGACTTAAATTGTTAAAACTATTGAAGAAATATTCGTGAAATATGAAAGGAAATTGAGCTAATGTAGAGAATTAACTTATCCAATATTGTATTAGTTTGAGATAAACAGGTGTTGAACGTAGGACTACGTAATATTCGATTGCTTTGCATGTAGTTTTTCTAACTCGCTGTGATACAATAGCAAGTTTTGACAATTTTAAAATGAGCTTTGTTTAAAAGAAGCAGAAAGGTCACATCTGTTTGTTGGTTTTCCTTAGTTTTCCTGGTTTAGTTGAGTTACTGTGTTTATGTGTAAACGAGTCCTTGTCAACTGGTACAGGGTTTAATATATCTTTCATCAAGCTTGTTTGATTCAGTTAAAACTTATTATAAAATATTTAAGTACAGTGGTTTCTATTGGCCGAGAGGTGTGTTTTCATAGGCCAATGAAGGTATAGAAATGACGTACATAGCTAGTCCTCGTAAGGAGATTTTGTAAAATGATCATGAAATAAACACAAATAAAAATGCGGTTGTAATTCTCTTTCTCAGTCCTGAAAATGGAATAAATATTTTATAAAAGAAATAAAACATTTTTTTTGTGCCTCCATAGCGCTATGAAAATCTCGCAGGGTTCTATCTAGGGTATTTGAGGGGTAGAAGCTTTCCCCCAAAAATGCCCAGCTTCCCCCCAAAAAAATATTTTTATCATTACAGTATATAAGTAACTATATCGGAAAAATCATTCAGACGCGACGAGGTCAGTGCACATGAAGTAAGTATTTTGGGGACTTCTCCCCCAAACGATAAATCCTAGATAGAACCCTGCCTCGGCACACGTTTGGGGAATTCTCGAGCAGATCAGTGAAGCACTCGACTGCGTCTCGTGCTTCACAGTTCAGCTCTCGAATTCTCCCAAACATGCGCCTCGGTTTTCATAGTGCTATGAAGGCACAGCTCTCTCTATTATCTCCCACACATTCACTCCGATGAAGGAATACCGAAACTTCCCAACAGAGTGTAAAATTAATGAATATGTGCAGTTTACGTCGCTAGACTAATCCTGTTGATAATTTCTCAGTACGGACATGGTTTTTTGAAGAGAGTTAATTAAATTCTGTCTTTAGTCCCAGTATAGGTTTATACATTACGGAGTTCAACAATACCTTATGGCATTTGACGACTATGCGAACTTCAAGTAAATGGACCTCGCACGAAAAGGCGCAGGAAACCTTCATGGTCGAACACTCCAGCACTCAAAGTGGGACTGTGTAATGGTACATTTCCAAACGAGATTAAACATTTGATGAGAAACGAGAGAGGTTTTAATAAAATTGCAGTAATAATCCAATCTTTTTATAGTAAATAGACAAACGCTGATGACTAGTAGCTAGATTTAAATTTATTGCAAATATACAATAGAAATTAAAATATGAAAAAACTTCAAATGTTGCAAACAAAATGTTATAAGTAATTTTTAGAAAGAGTTGCTCGTTGGAGAAAACTCGAGAAATAGTTTGTTAAAGAATTTTAAAGCTTTCATTTTGGTAAACCATATGATTGCAAAGAAAGGTGGCGTTGTAAATCGCGTTTATTTTTAGACATACTTGGTATTTAGGTTGGTTTCACCTAAATCTTAGCTGGGAACATGCAACAGTTGAGCGTTTCTGTGGGTACCGGAGGAAGTACTCCTTGATTGGTTAAGGGTTGGGGTCAGCTTTGTTTTAGTGTTTTTCATTGGTTAAAATGTATTTACGTAATCTGTGTTACTATGACGCCGGTACCTACAGAAGGAGCCCAACAGTATGATTTTTATGTCAGGCATGACTTGTGCCAAATCACAACCAATCAGATGTACAGTCCAGATAAACTTAAAACTTAGCACTTTGGTGACATTCGATGTTTGTTTTTGCCTTAATTACGTTTTTACGGTGGAGCAAAATGTAGCTTCTTTTCTTCAAAACTTCTTTAAATAAAGCTACTGCTTCATGGTTTGACGAATTAAAGGCGTCGCTTAAACTACTTTATATCTATAAGCTTAAAGCTGAATAAGAAAAAATGATCAAAAATAATCAAATAGTTTTAGTTTTATTTTTTGCACTATAATTTACACAGCTTATGAATCTCAACTGAAATGGAATGTTGATGCATTGTTTGTGTTAAAATTGTTTTTACTAAAATGTTTCATTTGATTCGTGTTTTTATGCATGATCAATATTGATGCACGTTTCTCGTTTTTAGAAAAGATTTTGTCCTTAAAATTGTCCAATTTTAATATATTTATTTGTTGAATATCACCCACATTTTATACTAATGTAAAAAGTTTAAATTTCATATCATTTCACTGATATGTTTTATTTGATTGGAAACAATGTGTTAAAAAGGCGGGCGTGGTTGGCGCAGTTAGTAAGATCTCTACTTTCCGACAACAAGATCACGAGTTCGATCCCCGGCACTTTGCCGAAATCCGAATATTTGTGTGATCTTCTTTTCCGCATAAGCCAAGTCAGCTTTCCATCCTCCCGGGGTAGGTAAATGAGTACCAGCGTCTGCTGGGAGCTAACCTGCGATGGATTAGTGTCCTGTCCAGGGGGAGTCAAAGACTCTCATCCCCTTAAAAGTACAGAAACCGGAGATAAGCGCCGGCTCCATGGGCCACTAGGCTCGTATAAGGATTTAGCTAGCTTTAAACAGTCCATAATTTTGTGATAAGAGAAAAAATACGAAAATTTAAATTAGTTTTGTTTTAAAATCGCATTAATTTATATTATTTCAGTGCATGATACAAGTTTTACGTTAAAGGAACTTCTCAAGGTTTTTTTTGGGAGCTCCATAAATAAATTTGAGTACTGAATTAAAAGACTTCGTTCAGAAAAGAACTGAACTCGTGAAACATTCTTTCTTTTCAAAAGTTTTTAAATTACCATTTAGAATTAATCCAGAGTTTTTTTATATCGCTGGTTTTGTCGTTTTGCTGTTTTACAACTAATTATTTAATGTAGTATCTGCATCAGCTTGTTGCATGGAAGAGAAATTTTAACAGAAAAGTCAAATATTGTGGGCTGAATTCTTGTCTCGATATCCCTTTTGGATATCATATCTTGTTAATAAGAGTGTTTGCGTGTTGGCTTCAGATTACTTACAGTTCCAGTATATATATTTTTTTCGTTCTTTCAAGCTTTCGTTGCTCCTGAGATAACAGTAACTACCACAAATTATTTTACTAACGAAGATAGGAAAAGCATTGTGTTAGTAATTTGTGACGCGAACATGCAAGGTTTTTATTAGCAAAAACATGAAACGTTATTAACACTCAATTCCAATATAACTTGAGCTTGTGTTTTACAATAATTATATATTGGCTGTTACTTTCTCATTTTAGAAAAATCTTAATAAAATTATTACATGAAATTATAAGTTGTTGTTTTGCCAATCTTTTATCAACTATCTATTCGGCATCTTCTTGTACTTCCATAGTTTAATGGGCGAGTTATTTAAATTGGTAAAATACGACTTCAATCCTAACCGTTATAAAAACGAATTGAAAAATCATTTGTTTCAAAAACAGTGCACAGACTATTTGTTTGAATGACTCTGTCTCTCTTCTAGGCTACCCCAAATCAATAATGTTCCCAGAAACAAAATACTTTTAGTCAGAATCTTTTTTTTTTTGTCTGGTATAATACGTTTAAGAAGAAATAGGGTATCTATGCTAGCCTTAGTTTGTTTGCTAAAATGTCTTGAATATAAACTCTGATAATATATTACGTAAACATGCATTCCAAGATATATGTTGGGAAAAACGGCAAATGACATACAAACACTCGATTCCAGTGCTTTTATTGTTGCACGGCTTCTTTTCTTGGAATAATCATATTATAGATACTCCATAAACAAAGTGAATAATAAATTCGGTTGGAAATCTCAATCTGGTTGAAATTAAATTCATACATTTATCTAAAGAAAATGTAATCCTGGTGTTTGGTTGTAGCGTGTACCTTTATTACGACATATATAATATAATGACACAAATATTTAAAAGTTATCGACAAAGTAAGGTCCTATACTACAGCAACTCGCACGTTACCAATGCAACAGAATGCACGCCGTGCGTAGTAGCTTGGCATCTTTTTAAGTATAGTTTTGATAAACAAAAATGAATACAAAATGAAGTGTCTAGTATATAAGATGGTACGTTTTAGCAAGTAGCTCCTCCGTGTATTCAACTTTCTTAATCGAATCAAGAGGTTTTGCTCTAATTATATTTTTTTCAAAAGCTTGCTAATAACTGAACGACATTAATGCATTTACAAACACGTTCTTGTGCTGTGTGATAACTACACGGTGCCGTAGACTGAAACGTGCTCAAGTGTAATGCTGTTTTTCTGTTCCGCCCAAAGAAGGCTTTTGTCTTGGATATAAATCTTGGGGTCTCTGCAGATACAAGATGACCTATTTTTACTACACGAAGTACATGCATGATAAAGTTTAGGAGGCTAATTAAATTGGATGGAACGCATCAATAAGATTATCGAGTACTGCGAACGTAACTAAAGTTTTGGATCCAAAGTAGCGAGTCTGATTTCACAACAATGTTCTAGATTTAAGTCATAATTCTGTCAAATACAAATTTAACGTTTTATAAGAGCAGTTATCTATAGTAAAGGGCAGACGTGGTTGGCGAGGTTTGGTAAGATCTCTGGTTTCCAACCACAGGGTCCCCAGTTTGATCCCGGCACTTTGCCAAGCATCCTGGGAGCTATCCTGCGATAGTCTAGTGTCCCGTCCAGGGAGAGTCAAAGACTCTCACCCGCTTAACACTACGGAAACCGGAGGTAAGCGCTGCCCCATGGGCCACTAGACTCATAAAGGATTTAGCTTTATCTATAGTAAAACATAGAGTATTAAAGTTCTCTGTTTAATAGCCTTTGTTTAATATTTGCTTCAAACTGTACATATTGTAAGCCACAAAGAAATACAAGCTTGCCTATTGGTAAGTCAATCGAATCAATGACTAACAAGTTTCTCACAATAGTTTCCGACATTTGGTTGCGGGTTACTACATCAAGAAACTGTGTCTTTTAGCCTGCTGGGGTTCGATTCCCTGCCAGACCAACACTCAAAGTCTTAAAATAAGCTGCTGAATTTGTTGTAACATCAGCAAATGGTTAGAACTTCGCGTCTTCACGGATAAGGATATTAAACATTAGCCCCAGTCTTCCGACTTTCCTATGTGGACTTAAACGACCCGATCCCTTGGGAAGTAAAACGTGTAAGAAGGGAGAGCAATTCCCTACATAGAAATCTAATAGAGAACAGAGAGTGGCTGCTTAGAGGAAGAAGGTGATTGTTGAAGAAGAGAACCTTCAGAACTATATGAGAATAAAGAAAGAAGATAAGGTTAGACACTGGAAGAAGACAAAAACATGGACAGTATGTACATGTCCTAAAGATATCAGAATGAGCTGAAGAGAAATCCTAGAGATGGCTTAGGAATGGATACTTGAAGGAAACTAAAAGTTCAGTCTTTTGTACTGAAGAGCAAGCTTTAAGTACAAACTCGATCAAATGCAGCATAAATAAAACCTCACAGACTCCACTGTGCAGATTGTGCCGAAATGCCACCAAAACAGTACGACATGATGTCTGTGGATGTAAAATACATGCCCTAAGAGAGCAAAGAAAGTATCACGACACTGAGGTGGCCCAGCGGGTACGTACACTGCATGAGAGATGCGTACTAAGCGCAGGATAGAGTGTAAAGACAAGTGGTACAAATGGTAAGAACATCAACTCCTGCCAGTGACAGATTTATACAAAGAAGAGGCTCTACAATCAAGTAATGACTTATGTACATGGACTTGCCAACTGCAACAGCATAAACTCAGTCTGCAGTTGCTCACTGGTTAGAGCATTTGACTAGAATACGTAAACTCGTGTGTTCAAATCATATCTAGAGCTTGGATTTCTTTGAGAGTTTCTCCTTGTGTTTAACTAAAAACATCACTTTTCATTAGACTTATTTATTTTAGCAAAACTATTCATCCTCTAAAAGAACATGGCTTTTTCTCTCACCCTTCGTCTTCTTCTTTTCTTTTTCGTTGTTCCACTGAAATTTTTGTCAATTCCTTCTTGTTTATCTTCCATTTCTTCCTCTTTTTCTTTTTTCTCGTTTTTTTCTGTTTTTTCGTCTTCTTTTACCGTTTTTTCTTCCTCTTTTATTTCATTTGCTTTTTCCTCCTCCTCCTCCTGTTTTTCGTTCGTTTGTTCCTTGCCGCCTTGTTCATTGGGAGATTGTTCGTCACACTTGATAAAACTCTTTATTTCCTAAACAATATGAATCCAAAAAGTTTCAAAGTATATCTTTTAAGAAATTTTAAAATTGAGAACTTAAAACGTATTTCTTATATTTTGTATAGCTTTATAGTGAAAACTGTACAATAAACATAATTGAATGGAGTTACAATCTTAATAAACAGTACATTGTATTACAGCTATGTTTATCCTTATTTGATTCAAAGCGACGTAATGGGCTTTTCTTTGCAATTCAGCGCCCAGTTGTTCAAAAGCAAATTAGCACTAACCCATGCAGGGGTAAATGTTTAACCCACGATCTTGTCTCCAATCTTACAAGGAGAAATTTTAGCTGTAATTTTGGGATTAACAAGACTTTTCCTAGAAAAATCCAAACAGTATTCATCAATAACCGGTTACCTTTTCTTAAAGAAGAAATTCCTGTTTGAATTTTTACTTAATCCAGGGTTAAATTTAACCAGCCTTTGAACAACTGGGCCCAGGTGTCATTCCTAAGATTTCGTTTAAACCGACGATGAAGATATATTGCCATGCGGTATTGTAAAGGAAACACTAATATGAAGAGACGTAAAATCCATATTTACCTCGCGACCAAATGTAAACATGGCCATGGCCTGAGGAAAAAGAATAATTATGACATAACTATAATAGGAACTAATTGCTAATGATCTAAATATAGTAACAAAGAATAAAGCAGGATAACAACGACAATAACACAAAAATAGAACAGCAAAACATATGTTTTTATATCATATTTCTTATATTCATATCTTTAATTATATTTTACGTCTTGAGACAGCTGAAAAGAGCTATTAATCCAGAAAAGGACCTTCTGAATAGACCATTTTACAGTTCCTGAAAGGTAACCAAGCTTCTCAGTACATCAAACTGAGGCTTAGGGTGACCTGACACAGTTAGAGAAGTGGAAATATTTATCATAAGAAAGAATTTCCTCTACTCTAACTGTATCAGGTCACCCTAAGTCTAACTTTCATGTAGAAGCTTGGTGACCATTCAGGAACTGTGAAATGATCTATTCTCACATCAATAGAGTACCGAAGAGATGACGTAACAAAACTTGTTATATGTTAAATCACTAATTGGTTGTAATATTCAGAAAGTTCATGATGAAAATTGCCGCCTTGCCAAAATGTAGCATTTTGCTACCCATCAGTGATGAGATAATACCACAGTTACGCTCCAATGACTCTATACAAATCCTTTTAAAAATAGCTGGGTTCATAACTTTTTCCGGTTTTCTAAAGAGACAAATTTTTAGTTTGAATAGGTTCCTATATATTGTGCGGAATAAGGTATTAGTTAGTGATGTGGAATCTTCCCATTAAAACTTTTCACAAACCTATATTTTTTCTCTAGAAAGTCGAATTTTCCGATTAAATTCAGGGATTTCCGCGTACCGTTGTTCCAAACTTTTAGCTGAGATGGGGTTGCCACATGTTGAGATGGTATTTATGGATGTAGTGCTTTATATTCGAGTGGTTGGTGGTAGCAGGTAATGTGTTGCTGAATGCGTTGCTGAATACGCTGCTGAATGCGTTGCTGAATGCGTTGCTGAATGATTTGCTATCTTCAGTCTGGTTATTTTTCTCTTAATTTGTACAAAAACTGTGTCCTCTACACGAATTATAAGCCAAATCTTCAGAAAATATTTGGACGCAGAGATAAATTTTCACGTTTCGATAAGAAAATAATCACTTTAGATTTTTAAGTTTGTTCATATGTTGATATAAACCGTCAAGACAAAAAAAATAGAACGAAACTCAGTTATAAATCACATCACCGACATTACTTTGGCCACCGCTTCAAGCGGGCGCCAAAGTAAAAATGAACAATAAGCTATTTGACTGACGACAGTTAAAATTAAGTTTTAACCTTTAAACTACGTATTCTAACAAAAGTATTAGGTTTTAAAGAGAAAAAAATTATAAACTGAAATTCAGTTATAAATCACATCACGACATTAGTTTGGCCACCGTTTCTAGCGAGCGACAAAGTAAAAATGAACAATAAACTATTTGACTGACGACAGTTAAAGTTGACTACTACGCATTCTAACAAAGGTATTAGGTTTTAAATAGAAAAAAATTGTAAACTGAAATTATTAATTATTTCAAACAAAACTTACTTGAAATACAACGAAGGCAGACAAGAAAAACTGCTCACGAAAACGCGCCCAAAACACAGACCAATAAGCCATTGTACAAGTGAGTGAAAACAAAATAAGCAAAGCAATGTCCTTTACTACTCTAAACCTGAAAAAGTAAAATTGAAATATATTTGTATCGCTGTTGCAAACAGTCAGTGTTTAGTGAAGCAAAGCTAACATATAGTTTCTCCTAGTACGTAGACATTAGCATAAAAGTGCGAATATGTATATATACGTACTTCATTCTGTTGTATTCATAATTTTCTTTGATACTTGTTGTTGGAATAAGAAGCTTCAGCAAAACAACAGCGTTCATCTAAAGAAAACGTCAACATATTTGTGAGCACTATGACTCTAATCTGCGCATGAAAATTATAACAAACAGAAATTAAAGTCACTAGTATTAGCTAAACACTCAGACCAGGCCCGTAGCCAAGGGGTTTTTTTTTGGGGTTCGGGCGAACCCCCCTTTTTCGGCGAACCACCTTTTGCCAGCGAACCCCCTTAGCAAAAATCAAACCTATTGTAATTTATTACAGACTTGCGCGGCATTTTTGCACTGTTTATTACTAGCGCTCGAGCTGTTTCCTGGTCGTACGACGTGTCTGTAGCATCATGAGTAATGAATAATAATAAGGCTTGTTGTCTAGGTAATTTGACCAATCGCTTCGCCCCTTAACCCCACCGGGGTTCTTCGGCGGGCCCCTGGACCCCACGCCCAGAACCCCCCCTCGAAGTATCTTGCTACGGGACTGCAGACCATACATTTATAAGCTTGTCGAATGCACCAAATTACAGTTGTAACAGATAATAACAAGAAAATGCTAAATGTGAATTGTATTTATTTGCAGCCGTGTTTTAAAACACTGGTTGGGGTTAATGTTAATAGGTACTTGCGGTTTCAAGTTCAATTTGGAATTAATTTGCATGAATGAGTATTTCATAAGACTAAAATTGCACGAGCCGGCTTCAACGCTTCATTTATGTATACTTTTGCTCGCTGTTTGCCATTCTCCACCATTTTAAGATTACTATAAACACATTCCCGAATGACTAAGCGGTGCGTTTCACACTTCTGTAAGAGCTCATTTAGTATGTAAATGTGTGAATCCCGAGTTGAGAGGAAGAGGAATATATTTAACAATTAAACCCGTAGCCCGAAAGGCAAATTAAGCCGAATGAGGTTTTGAACCCGTGGCCTTTGAGGGCGAAGAGTCTATTTGTTTTAGTATTATTCAACTAGTCGGATAGAAAAAGCAATAATAAAGTTAGCAAATGCAAGTTGAAGAGATATTTATTTGGGAATAAAACAAAAGAAATCGTGCGAATTTCGCTACTCGATGACTATTACTAATAATTCTCTAGTAGCGTAGCCAATTAAAATGCAGGAGCTGCATTAGTCCACTAGTTGGGTGATACTAAATGTATATAGCTACTGCAACTGAGGATACTTTGTCCAAAGAAAAGTCCTTTTGCAGCTTAGAAAGTATATTAAGTTCTAATGGCTTGAGTTTATTATAGGTTATGGGTTACACTTCAGTTTCAATTTAATTTTGTCAGTTCTCTTTGCGTTGGGAAATTAAGCGGAAAGTCAAAGCAACTTACCAAGCCAAAGAGAATAACAGGCGTCGCATAGCCCCACATTCCTCCACCTGCTGCAGCTTTCCAGCATCTACATAAACACAACAAAATTATAAGATATTTCTTTAAGCCTCGCTTGATGAAATAAAATTCACTCGCAGTGACCGTGCTACAATTAAAATTCTTCTAATACAAAACAAGTTATATCTTACACTAGTTTTTCATCAGTGACATTTGTTTGTACTCCACCTGCAATGGCCGCCATCAACAGCGGAATACCTGAACAGGAAAACAAGGCACGGTGATTTTTAACAACACACTGTATACCTATCAATTTCTTGTTTGAATATAACTGGAACCAGGAATTTATATGAAAGCTCATGCAGTGAAGTCTCATAATTCTTCTACCTGATATACCTGGGCATTGAAAATGCATGGAATAAGACTTTTCATTTGTATAACTTGAATCCCGAATGGTTTCCCCTTCATAAAAAATGAATCTCGCTTTTAGTTACGGCATTAATTGCATAGTTACAAGCTCTGCAAGTAAAATTGTGAGTATATGAATATCGAAGTATTTAAAAAGACTTGTGTAAAAATGATATTTTGTGGAATGATATTTTGCGGTAAAACAAAAAGAGGTATTTTTTAACGTAAAAGCGCGACTATTTACTGAAATACAAAAGTTGACTCATTTTTCTCGTAACAGCTTCATCTCGCTAGAGGCCTCTGTTACCCAGGGTACGAAGTAGAACATCATTAGGTTCACTTTTTAAAAAAGCATTGCAGCAGCTTACGTATTGTATTATTACCTCATACGCAACTTTTCTAGCAATGATTGAGGTACTTTCTCTAAGAGCACAAGTATAGAGTTCATTTCGTTTTACTCCAACAAAAGACTAACGTCCGAAACCTCAGTAAGTTTTCACTCTTTTATACCGTGCATCATTTATATATATATATATTCATTCTTTTTCTTTATACCGACCGCTATCTTGAGTTTCACTATATTTCTCCCAAGCTTACCCCAGCTAACATACTTTACAAGTTACTAAGAAAATTGCAAAGTGTAACAGAGGGTATGAAACAAACTAAATAAAGTTTACTAAAATAGGTACAAATCTAAATGTTAAAAGCAATTTTCACTCATAGCATTGAGACAAAAAGCTTAAAAGTCACATTACGGCAATATTATTTTTCTATTTACTGTAATTCAATTAAGTGCTCAAATTTCATTTCCAAGAATCTATCCTCTGTGAAGTTATACTATAAATACATTTGGGAATAAGGTAGCTATAAGAAATATTTTTTGTAAAAGCATCTTAGGCTTAGCCGTCTTGAAAATCATACATCACAATCAGCTCGGAACCATACCAAAGTCATTAACTACGATTGTAGCTCACGCCTTCATGCTAATTTATGATTGACGAGTGGTCTAAAGCCACTGAAATTTGTGCTCTTGACCTACGAGAAAACCTTTGACTTGATAGAGCATAGTATCCTATTTAATAATGTATTTTCCTTGAATATTCCCACCGGCGTTGCCCTAGGCTTGGGTTTATTATGATTTCGTTAGCAAACAGATACCACTTTCAGGGTGAAAAATTACACGTGATTGCCTTTCTGAGGTCGCCCAAAGGAGCAAAACTCGGTCCCTTGGCTCTTTCGGATAATGATAAACGACCTTCGGCCATCCGATGCTCAGTCTTGGAAGTTTGCATGTCGACGATACAACTTAAGATGAGGTGATCCCATAAAAAGGGCCGTGTGAAATTCAGGACACTGCTTACGCAATCGAGCAATGGTCACGTATTAAACAATAATTTGGTGCGGTTAAATTCCTGACATGCGAAATGCAAAGAGATGATAATCGAGTTCAAAATGGATAAGCAGCCGTTCGTTAGCACTTAAAAGTTTTAAAACTTACCCAATACTAGCTAAGCTTGTCGGCACATTACCGAGGTATTCCTAGGTTGAATTAAGAGCTACGGCGCAATGCTCTCCTACGGCCGTGACTAAACTTTTCAACCAGTAGAATCAAGAATCAAATAAGCAATTATTCTAATCTTTTTTAAGCAAAACTTATTTGCATATTTTATTCTGTTTTTATCACAGCACTCAGTATTTAACAAGGCAACCTACCCCAACCTATGACACTGTAAATCACTTCTATGTTTACGGCAGCAGCAAACAATTTCTTCATTTTGCCGTGGACTCTCAATGAGTGTAGAAGGAGCCAGGAAAACTCGGCCAGCACACAGGAATAAATAAGGAAAGCTAAAAAGCCGCATAATGCCTGCAAGAAAACAAAGTAAGCATTTGTTATTATTAGCCGGAACCATTGATTTAAGGCTTGTTTTCTATAATAAATAGCACCTTTACTGGGAATATTTAATACTCGTTCCCATCTAATCAACAGAAAGGTAAAAACAAGAAGTTTTTGCCTTTGACTGGCGAATATTAAGTTATATTGACTTTATTGAGTTTTTGTAAACGGACCAAGAAATTGTACGAAACAAAGACTTTTATAGAAGGAACTTGTTTCAACTACCGTGTCGAGGAATCGAGACCGTTATAAAAAACACATTCGGGTAACAAAAAAGATTTAGGAAAAGATTTAAATAAAACTGACGCAAAAAATTAACGTTTCGACAACAGTAAATTGTTACTATAGACTTGTAAATTAAAGGTGAAAAATAATCAAAAAATGAAAAAAAAACAAGATTATTTAAGACTGAAAGATTTAATGTAGAAGCTAAAAATGTATGTAGTTGACAAAACAGCCAAAAGTACAGCACGAGTGAAGCCTTAGAATGTTTTGTCCTATTGTAACATAATGGCTCGAAAGTAGTATTAGTAATGTTGACTCTGTTAAGACTAAATTAGAAAGTATAAATTGGTAATAAAGTACTTGGTTTGCAAAACGTTCCACAAATAACTCTGTTTATGAAAGCAACATTTCCTGTTTAGCGAGTTGCAATACCTGAGCAATGATTAGCGCTCTATAACTTTCCAGCATTTAAATTCTGGTTGTGAAACTCGGTCATCATAAGTATCAGTTATGGAGCCGACGTGAGAAAAAAAAAGCCGAACTCTACATCTAGAACAAAAAGTTGTAATTTGGTGTGTATGTATATCAAATCTCTTTTATCGTGGGAACAATATTCTACCTGTTCAGCTTCGACATGAGCACCAATAAGGAAAGCCATCTCCATCACAATTATTGACACACACATGTACACTCTCATGAGCTCACCGCCGTGGAAACCTCTGCAAGATATATAATTCAACAAAAATTTTGTATTAAGAACTTTCTATTTTGTAACAGTGGTTCTGTAAACAACAAAAAATTGAGATGTAAACATGTTAATGTGACATTACTTTGCTTAAATATTCTCTTTTCAATTGATTGCCAGGAAAACGTTCAGCAATAGTATTACGCGTATCAGCAATCTATGCTGAATGGATTAACTTAAGCAATCTATGCTGAACAGATCAACTTACCTTTTCATAAAGATGTGAACTATGGCCAGAATCAAAATAAAGAAAGACAATCCGAATCCAACATAAGTGTTCGTCATCAACGAAAACTGAACTCTAGTTTCCTGCAAGCAAAATGAACCTTAGTAAAATAATTTATCAACAACAACGCAATGTTAATGTACTATGTAGTTTCTACTTTATACAGAATAGTTTTTTTGCATGTGCTTTATAAGCTAATTTAGGTTATTGGAAATTTCAGCATTGTAAGGCAGAAATAAATAAAAACCCTAGTAAATCCATAATGTCTTTAAAAAATCTGGGTTACCTATCAGTTACTAGACAATATATGATGATCTCTCTAGCTCACGATCTCAATACTTGTACAGTTTTACTCGCTCATATTCAAAGCTAAGCCTAAAGCTCAGTCGCTTGAGACATTAGGGCCCTTTAGCAACAGGACAGAGAGGCGAAACCGACGGCAACGGGTAACAATACCTGTACGTTGGAATGCATCGAGCTGAGCAGTTGTTTGCTGTTATATTGTTACTAAAATTAAAACACGAGAAGACTTTTATTGGATTTCTCAAAACATCAAGGACGTAGCAACATTGCTTAGTATTTGTCCAGCTTCATCAAGGTGCCTATACAAAATTTTACAAATATTGTTGGTGGCGGCGGAGCAAGTTTGGCTGCCGTTTGAAACAGTCAATTAATGCTAAACTACCAAACAGTCGATGCCATTTTGAACCATTGATGCCACACCGTAAAACAGTCGCTGGCATCGGCTGTCACTATTGATGGCATTGACTGCTTCTTGTGATGGCATCGACTTTTTGTTAGTTTAGCATTGTCATTTCAAATAACAACATCGCTTTTTAGCAGCCATTTTAGCCTTAGTTTGATACTATTAAGATTTCAATCCTTATTTGATCCTTTTTCTCTGCCCAAAATAACTTGACTAAATAAATTATCCGTCCTTAGGTCGGGAAATGAGTGACACGATTCCCAAGACAGCTTGCCTAACGATGCGCACTGTCCCATCAGGGGAAGGTAAAACCTCGTACTGTTCAATCAAGGGGAGTAAACTGAAACTCGTACTTGTTTAATAATGCGGAAAGTGGAAATAAACACCAGGTCCTGGTTCCACAAAACGCCTATTAACTTAATCCTGGATTAAGTCAAAATTAAAAGAGTAATTTCTACATAAGTAAATCTTTCTGATAACAACAAGATACTGTTCAGTTTTACATATCATGAAAATACTTCAGTTCCAAAATTCCTGCCCAAAACAAGTTATAAAAAGTTGAAAACAAGAATATGGATTAAAGATTTACCCCTGGGTTAACACTAATCGAGTTTTGTGGAAACGGGCCGAGGCGCCAATGTGGCACTCGGCTTGGAAAATTTTTTTTTCTCTTAACAACTTGTATTCACATTCTTATCAATATCCAACTTAGCTGTTTTCCCTTTCCCTAATAATGTTGGTTACATAAAGGCTCGACACTTTACTTACCCTTAGTTCTCCAAGCACAGTAAATATGCCAAGATGGTCAAACTCGCATACTGTATGGGTTACATTGGTTTCTCTCACCAGTCCTCCCCGCCTTGTCCAACCACCAGATGTGGAACTCCTGAAATCATTAAAAGGCATATTTAAACAAACATAAACGAGTCAAATTATTTTCCTCTTACTTAAAAACAACTTTGGTTTAAAGTAAATGTGTGAGCTCGTGGAAACTAAAAAACAATCAAAGGACTTCAGGTTGAGTCTATTCAAAAAGTTGCAAGGACATAAATTTAGAATTCAAGCGTATTTTGGGCTACCGAGAAGAAGAAAAAAAAGTGATCTCAAATAAAAACATAAAAGAGCGAACATTGACTAAGTTGGTCAGGCGCCTTGCTCACATTAACACTTAAGGTTGGTTCCCAGATCACACTTTGACACAAGCACACACGCACAACCACAGACATAAAGAATAAGTACTCCGAGTGTTAACAGAGCCATGATAACCATAAGCAGAAAGGTTTTACAGTTATTTTTATGTAGCAGAATTAAAAGTGCGAACCTGCCTCGTACAAACATGATAAAATAATTAAGCTTGCAGATTCTGTACAAGCGAAACATCTAAAAACGCAACTGCTAATCTTTAACAAAGGTTGGGAGAAGCAGCGCAAAAGCAAAACGGTAGTAAGCTATTCAGCAATGCAATTTCGTGTCGTTTAGTGGCAACATATGCTGCAATGATACCGCGAATGCGGGATTTTTTTTGTGCATCCTAGCTTTAATCCCAGACCCAGGGCTATTCTCTTGGCCTCTCGGTTTGCCCTAACCTTTTACTCAGGTCCATAATAAAGGATTCTGGGTAAGATAGATAAACCTCGGGAAAGACGTTGCGTGCACTATAAGCATTAAAGTTATACATTTTTTCAACATAACCGAACTTGTGAAAAAATGCTTCATATCGAAAGCAATACTGTAAAATTTTGGCAGCTTTCAAACAAGCACAACTTAGTTTCTTGCGAAATATACGAAGATTCTAGCCAATATCTGGTTTTGATGCTACGATCCAAGAGATATCTCTGAATTGTCTGAACGTTTCTAAAGCAATAAAAGATATTATTGTGAAACTTACTTTGCACTTCCGTTCCACGTGACGCACGATTTCTGTCCAATGTAGGCCTTTGGAAACAGATCCTTGTTCTAAGATGTAATGTAGAATATGTGTAAGAAATCAATAACATCACTGACATCAATTGCTTCTTTAGAAAGACCGACACAGCTCAAACTAGTTTACCGCTAGTTAGTATTCTCAAATAAAAACTCGGATACCGACTATTAGAAAACATCAAAGCCAGCGATGCACGACAAATAAGCGGACGTCCGAGGAACACCTGCAACATAAAACCAATAGGCTCCAATAACAGCAAATCTCCGCCATACATGATGCTGTACCAAAGCTAGTTAACCCCATCCAGCCCATCGCCTGTAGCAGTAGAACCGTCGTAAACTATATCTAAGTTATTTGTCTTCAGACAAAAGAAAAAACTTAAATCATTAACTAACAGCCACGATAAACAACAAATAGTCATAATATTACCATCGTCAACTATAAGTACAATACTCACTATTTCGACACTATTGCAATTAATATATACAAATATATGCGGAGATAAAGAAATTAGAAAAAATTTGAGCTCCAGATACGAATCGAACCCATGACCTCTCGTATACTAGTCGTCCTGTTTGTATAATTACTAGATACTTTATTTAAAGTGTGACTGCGTGATGCAGTTAATACGATCATTGCGTCCATGATACACTAATGTCATTCAGTGATTGTGCGATACAATCCGTGTATCATAACCCAATATAGTGACCTTGCTCGCCATGTGACTTCCCGTGGCTCAGCGGTAGAGCGTCCGACTAGTATACGTAAGGTCATGGGTTCGATTCCCATCTGAAGTTTAGATTTCCTCTGAGTTCTTTATCTCCGCATAATTTTGTATATATTATCATATATTATGTCGATCATCATTACTCATCCTGTTTGTATTATTGCAATTATTATAACTTTTGCCGTCTACAACAGATTACTTGCCCTTCATTTTAAAACCATACATAATTTTTCATTTTACCTTTGGCCTTTGAAGATAACTTTTAGCCCAAAGAATTAAGTACAAATGTAAAAAGTAAGTAAAATCCTAGTTAGCTTGGAGATTTGCTAATAGCGATCCGTAGTAGTGAAAGACTAAGGCGTACGGATACGATATCAAGTACAGCACACACACTCACATAAAAGATTGTGAGATTGGATTAAAGGTTAAGGTTTTGGGTAGAAGACTTTTGTTCTCCAGACATCCTCAGTGAACAGGTACACAATCTTTTGTAACAGACACTAGTGGGCCAGCAAGTTCTTTCTAAATGGAATTTTATTCAAGCTGCAAAATTGTGTTCCAATTTCGGATCGAAGGCATGTTTTTGGAATTCAGTATTTTATTACACTTCGCCAGTTCTGCTTCTGCTGGTACAACTTCATTGACGTCTCAATACGCTACAGCAATAACACTTTTATTCCGACATTAACGGTAACATTTTATTTTATACTAACACTAGGCTAACTTACCATTATATGCTCAAATGTAACAACAAGACTTGAGGAGCTGAAGTTTTGATCGGCACGATTTACATCAGCAAATATGATCCTTCCTATGGCGTATTGATCCAAATCAAATATGCATGGCGTCTCGCGACTAAAGAACAAGTATCGTTTTTATTATCATGTACTAACTCCTTTAGGTTATAAAATGAAAAAATATAGAGGATATTACACGGCCGCGCGGAGATACGAATTTTATCTTCGACTTCGAGTGCGCTCACTCCACACGAGAAGATAGAATTCGTATCCTTAAGCGGACATGTAATTTTCTTTTTATCATATACTTGGTTTTTCTGTCAATCATCAATGATATATATTGACAGGTCCAACGGCGGGAAAAATCTCATATCAATAGATCACACGTGATTGGCGGTGTTTTATATCACCATTAGTTGATAAGTGCTATATTTCACCGATTTACTATGTAAATATCAAAGTAAGTATATGATAAAATAATATAACTACTCAACGTACCTTGTTTCACTACAAGTTGTAACTTTACCTATAGGATAGGTTGTACCGTTCACAAAAGGATTGTACACGAATGACGTCACAATTGCGTGTTGTTCCACATATTCCACAGGGGGAGGAGCTGTTTAGATAGTTGACACAGTTTCAAAGATTATACACTATATCACAAGAAAAGTTATTTTCAACTGAATTTTTTTTCTTTGCTCCGACAAAGGTCTAACGTCTGAAACGTCAGTAAATATTCTTTCTTTTATACGGTGTATAATTTACATGTTTATTACTAAAATTTTTTTTTTCTTCTTTCTATTTGTTTTGGCTACTTTTATAAAATAAAGAAGTCAAACTAATCAACTGTGATCAAAACTTCAAACACTTAATGCTTCTGCCCATTTCTTGCCAAACCTTAAAAATGTTATACCAGTTTCATTTCGTTTTCTTTTTATGATTAATTAGCGATTTAAATGGTATTTTACAAACTCCTTTCAGAAAAGACTATGGGGCTGTTTACATGGGAGAAAAATGTCTCGGGTAAAAGGGTAACCCTGTCACCCGGGACAACTTTACCAAGCGTTTATATGGGAAAGTATCACCAGTGTGAACGTATAACAGTCAGTCAGAAAGGGACTAAGGAAAAGGAAACAATCAAAATGGCGGACGGAAGACGAACCGCAGTAGGCGTCATAATATCCGTAATGTCAAGCGTTATTTCGGTATCGTCATCTGCAAGTATCGTTTTGTTACTTTTTCTTTTAAAGCTTAAGACTTTTGAAGAGAATTTGATGTGGCAAGACGCAACAAGACGAAGTTTCCACGTCAAAAAATTAAAAGAGATGAGTTTTGATAAAACTTCGAGATTGCATTCACTTTCTCCGCGAAACTCGCCATCATTGTCCGCCATATTGAAAGTTATGCAGAGAGAAGATTGGGAACAAATCTACCAAACACGCATGCTCCAAGCGAAATCTTGCTTCGGGTCTATCTCGCCTCCTAGGGACAAAGTGTTTACATGGTGAAAAGTTGTCTCGGCTAGGAGGGTCACCCTCTTTCACAAAGCGGGTAACCCAACTAGTACGGTAACCCTTCTAGCCGAGACAAGATAAAAATTCTCATGTAAACAGTCAACCGCGACAAGCCAAAAAATGTATGGGAGTTTAGCTCGCCTAGGGTAACCCTAGGATGAGGGTCACCCTCCTACCCGGGACAACTTTTCCCATGTAAACGGCCTCTAATAGTATAAGTATGTCAGTATATACGTAAAACAGTATTCACTTACGTGTAACAACAATGAGTTCTGTTTTCCATGATGCATTAAAACCTTTAAAGTTTTCGGTTTCGTCCGATTTAAACACCACAACCATTATATTCCCGGAGGATTTGTATGTTCGTTTTGATTGCTGTCCACATAATCTGCCACCCATCTGAAGGTCAATGGAAAAAAATAGCAATATATTTTCTTGATTATATGTAAATGAATTTGGTTAGTAAAGAAAGACTTTATGTTGGAGTCAAGAGCAAAATTGAAAATTATAATGACTTGATTTAGACTTTAAGTAGTTTCTAGATGGCAGAATATCAAATGAACTAGGTTCCCATCTTTATAATTCTTTAAGTTAACGATTGAGAGCTTTCAATGTACAAACTCGCATACACACACTGCACTCCGAACTGTAATAAGATGTCATACATTTGCAATTGAAAAAACCTAATTCTATGTCATGTAATTTCAGAATAAGTTTTTATGGTTTTTCTTTATATTTTTAAGCCTACATATGTTTGAAAAGGGATGTTGTAAGTGCTTCTGTATAGGAGCAATTCAAATTAGGACTTAGTGTTTCGGACTATAGTCCTTTTTCAAAGTAGAATAGAAATAAACCGCTGTAACACTCTAAACAGCTTAGTTTTTTATTTCATACCATATAAAATTTAGTTTATCAAAATGTTCTTACATAGCTTAATTTTGGAACATGCAGCAACTAAAGCTGCCTTATGAATGCAAAGTTATTGATTGCATTGAAAAAATTCCCGTGAGCCGGACTCCTTGAAAAGCAATTAGGGGCCGTGCACGACAGTTTTGAAAACAGCAGTGACAAAAGGACTAAAATGTTGGCATAAGTTTCAGACCCTAGAAGCTACATCAATGTCTGATATCTTCTTTTTATTTAAAACGATTTGTTCTTAGTTCTTAGTTTTTTACGCTTCTAAATAGCTGGTG
>JAOBRB020182172.1:0-12491 GCA_027575285.2 Zoanthus pulchellus
CCGCGTCCGCCGACGAGAAATCTCGGCAAATGGTCGATATTACAGACACTCATTCAAACTGACGACATAGTGCGGTAGAAGCCTCTTCGAGGCTTTACCCACAAAAACGATAACCTATAATTACAAAATTAACAAAACATGAATGAATATCCTAAATTATCAATTATACATTCCAAAATGGACTAAAGGTAATAAATATAAGCTAAAATTACATAATTTTTACAAGAATTGATAAAACACTAAAATTTACTAAGATTGATAAAATGCTATAATTTAATATTCTTCAGTTTTTATTTAAAATCGTTAAGATTGTCCGCCTGACGAAATTTAAGAGGTAGCTTGTTCCAGAGTAGACAAATCACGTACGAAAACGACATTTTTTCCATTGCAAGTTAAATTTAGGTAAGTTAAGAATAGTTCCGTCACCTCTCAAACTATAGTTAGTTCTTTTATAATTCACGAATGTATTGAGGTTCATTGCAGTAAAGGCATTTATATAATAAAACAAGTGTTTGGCAAATCCTTCTATCCCTCAAATTAGATATATCAACAGTCTTGTGTTCATATGGCACAGCCTTAGCATAACCTAGCAAAGTTCGTAAAATGTAGTGATTAGCGTTTTCAAAGCGGTTACTCTGAACTATTCATATGCCGATAAAGAATGGACTACAATATTTAAGATCCGGAAGAATATCAGCCTTATACTGCTTAATCATTACATCAACGCAGATGCTTTCGAATAAGCCTTTTTAAGCTGTTCGGCAATATGCTCTCTAAAAGAAAGTTTGCCATCTAGAGTGACCCCTAAAATTTTAATGGAATCACTACTCTTGATTTCCTAGTCATTAAAGTTCAAATCATAATCATCACCACAAGGCCCCACACGAATGGACTGTGTCTTTAGATTATTAACAGAAAGATAATTCAGATTAAACCAGGTATTCAGAAGCTGTAAGTCATTATTAATGACAAACTCAAGGATGGCAGGAGAGACATCTGAGACATAACCAGTAGTATCATCAGTGTACAGCCTAAGTGAAATGTTCCGGATGCAGAAATTCAGGTCATTAATAAAAATGTTCAAAAAAGGGGGCCAAGGAGGAATCCCTGTGGTACCCCTGCCTTAACAATATTATAGTTTGAGTATGTTCCCTGCAATTTAACACGTTGTTTACGGCCCAAAAGGTATGATGACACTAATTCCAAAGCTCATTGAGAGAAACCTTAGGCCTGTAGTTTTGCCAACGTTTTTGAGTTGAGCATATTCTTGCTCCAATAGGGTAAAGGTGATAGACAGTTGCAAGGTTTAACTGGTCTGTATGCCTTGACCAAATATCCAAGTGGATGGTGCCTGTTGTGTCTGCCAGAATAGCTTGAAGGAGTTCTATGTCTTCAGTTTGCTGCCCTTGATTGAGATTCGTCCTTTGTTGAACTTTTCGCACTCATCCAATTTCAACAGCTTTGGCCTGTATGTCAAACTTGTCCCATCGTTTTCCGTGTTTAACGATTTCCTCCACAGTTACTTTCTTGTACGAAACTTCTGGTTCTGTTTCAAGGCTATACTGGAAAAAATACTCATCCTGCTTTGGCTTTGAGACATGGGACATGTCATTTATGATTACTTAGGTTTTGTCGTCTGTAAAGGTGAATTTCATAAGCTTCACTAGTGTATGGAATCTCTTGCTTTCGGAGAAGAGAGATCGCTTGTTAGGGGAGTAGAGGAGCGCCTGTTTTGTTTTGTTCAGGGATGTTTGCAGGTCCATAGTCGAGTATTGACAGGTAATGTTCCTGTTTAGTCTCTGCGGACTAAGGTTATGAACATAAGCAATGAGAGCATCTTCTTTTGACCATGGGTTTGTTGGTTTTGAGTATGCTGGAGGCGGCCCGTTCAACTTTGTACAATCTTTCACGGTCCCATCGACAGCTAGTAACTGTTTCTGTGGACTTTAATGAACGAGAGTGTCTATTTTGTGTTGTTTTGGTTTTGAAGTTTCAGGAGGGACGCTTTCGTTAAATCTTTCAAAGTCTTGTCAAAGGGTGGCCTTTTTTGTCGAGTGGTTTTGGACACAGCACGCTTTCTGTTACACAATGTCGACATACTTTATTAACTTCGTCTTGTTTACGTGTTTCTGCGGCTTTATACCGAATAGGCGGGTGGAGTTCCCTAAACATCAATTGGCTCTTTCAACCACTTCACTTCCAGCCTCATCAAACAAATCCCGAACTTGATTGATCTCCCAAATACGGTATGTTACCGTAGTTTCGTTGCGCATTTTGATATGAATGGGCCTTTATAATGGCGCATCCTCCGTGCACTGTGTAGTGGGTCGTCTAGTTTCCACAGAACATGGCCAAAGAATGCTCTAGGCGTCTGGTTAAGCTCTATTTTAAACCACCGTCCTGTTTTGATTATACAGAAAAATTAAAAGTAAAGGTTTTAACAGCATAAGCACATTTATACGATTTAACTGCCACCCTGACCCAGTATATGGCTGTAACTGATTATTTTGTAAACTCCCTGAAAAAGTCTGTCATTTCATACGAAACGCGTTGGATAAATAAAGTTTACAAAGTTTAAACCCAATTGCAGCTCACTGGTTCTTTTTTTTTTGAAAAAACACTTTAAAGTGACGCCATTATTTGTCTAACGCCAACGGAAGTTTTGTGCTTGTCATTATTACAGAATTTCAGGAGGTTTAATTTCAAACTATTGAACATTCTCCTTAATTAAACTGTGAATATAGAAAAAAACTGTAGCTCAGTGTTGTCAACCTAAGTTGCTCAACGCAATTTCAAAGGCATACACCATTATTAACAAGTGGTGATACGCTTGATTTTAAAATTGTGGTTCTCAATTAATTCAAAAGAAAAGACTCAATTACTCATACTAGTACCCTAAAATCTTTTAGTATACTAGGTACCTGAGAACTTCGGGTGATGAGCCCCGTTAATTCTTTCTGCGGCTCCGCCAACCCATTCGCGGTAGTACCCAATTTTGTCTTTGTGTGGATTCAGCTGTATTTGTTCTGGACGTATCACTTCGTCTCCGCTAGTGAAGACGAACTTGGGATGCAACGTGTTTGCTAGGCTGTGTCGGTCAATTCTATGCTTTTGTAGCGATTTGGAATTGGTGAACGTTCGCCCGAAACGATCGCAGTTGCAAAAAGATTTTGCTGTGTTGTTTGGCATTTTAAAACCAGTGATTTGAAGTGAACGAAACGTGGCTAGCTCAACTGAACTTGCTTTGACACCTTCCAGCTCAACAGCTAGTCTTTGTTTTGGTGCTTCCGCCTGAGTGAAACAAACTTCACGCGGTTGGTTTCAAAAATGTTAGTAATTACGTTTCCCGTCACCGACCGACCGGGTTCTGCACTCAAGTTTCTGATGGTATTTTTAAATCTAATTTTTAATCATTCTTTTTTTAAGTCATTTTTTATCTAACTGTATTCATCTTTAACGTATTTATGTTTTTAATAAATATACAAGTTTGGATTGAAGTTTGGTCTTGAAGGGCATGGGCATGACGCGCGTTCGCTGTGTAACCGTGATATTTTACTTCGGATCAGAAATCTCCAAACTCTAGAAACACAAGTTATTTTCGAATTCATTTAGTTTTTCTTCAGCATTTTGTAATATTCGTTTGTATAATTATATACTGTTTTTATAAACGGTTGCTAAAATCGTATGGAGGGAGTCCGCTCACCGTTACCACCTCGTCGTGAACAATTTCGGGCCCATGACAAGGAAGAACGCAGGCAGGAGCAGAGGAGAAGGCAGAAAGGAGGCGAGATGCGCGCAAGGAGTTGAGGCAAGAGGAAAGAAAAGATAAAGATAAGAGGACAGAGCGAAATGTTACGGGAAGGCGCTTAAGGATTGATCTGGAGCCGGCGGGCGAAGACAAAGGCTCACAGCAAGCCAATGGCAAGGTAGATCCCAGACAAGTTAGAAGTGGAAATTTAAGTGAATGCATGCACGTAGTGTATCGCGGTAACATTCTCGTTATTGTGAAGCGCTTTCACACAGGAGTGAAGCGGGAGGAAGTGAAACATTAAGCGGCAGTGATGTATTCGCTTCAAGGACAAGAACATCAGCCGTGCCTGCCATATTTTATTGGGCTCAACGTCACTGTCAAGCCCTATCTGATAGTAAGTCAGTTTTTCGGGAAAGCTGACGAAAGCTAAACCCTTTCACAGGCAGTCAGTTCACAACTTTTCGCTTCGGAAAACGAATGGGCGTCTGCATTCCCGAGCCTTGCTGGGGGGTTGACTTTCATTCATGAACAAAACTGGTTTCACAACGACTTGAAGCAGAACAATGTTGTTTGCCACTTCGCCTAAAACAAATGGATGGTAGTCATTATTGACTTTGGGAAGGCATGTACAGTGAAATCGCCATCGAAAATGAAGAAACCAAAAAAATCAAGCAAGTTTCCCTGGCTTGCACCAGTAGTTGTGTCGTCCTGTGAACTTCCATGTCCTTCCAGCGATGTGTTTTCTCTAGGATACGTAATTAAGAACGTTCTAGATAAGATCGGGAAGCTTCAGGGCCACAGAAAGCTGGCAAGGCATCTCAGTGAGATTGCCATAATCGCATCAGACTGCCCCCTCCACAACACTTCAAAGAGGCCAACAACAAGGGCAGTGGCCAAATCGTTGGCCAATAGTATTAGCTGTGCAAGAAAAACATAGAAATAACTAATTTGTTCTCAATGGAAGTTGACTCCACTAAATTTCTAGTTGCGATTTGCATTGAACAAAACCAATGCGGAACTGATCACTATATCTTTTTTGACAAAAAAAATTGGTGGTGATCTTTTTCATTCATTTGAAACTTTCAGTTGTTGCCATCTTTAACTTGAACAATGGTACCCGCATACGTAGTGGTTTGAATTTGGCTTTTTTAGCAAATATCATTAGGCAACGTCTTTTTTTTGACATCGAAACGGTTTGTGGACTGGGTCTTTAAAATAAGGTTTAAAAAATGTAAAAATGCTTTACAAATGCTTTATATTGTATTATGAGACCTTTTTATTTATTGTTTAAAGGAACACAAGAGAAAGAAAATGAATTTTCACACTGCGTCTTTTTTACATTTGTTAGAGATTTGTATACAATAAAAATTGTAAGCAGTTGACACGCTTATATTTTCGATATAGAGGCAACTGTAGTCCCTAACTGTTCAGTGGACACGTACGCTTTCTCAAATGTTCTTAATTTTTGTTTCGATTTTTTTCAACGGTTTTGATTTTAACCGTTAAGACAGTACGACTTAATTCCAGTATCATACCTTTTAAAATGTAGGTTTTACCAAAAATTCAATACGTCCTTGGAAAAAACTATTGTCACAATTACTAAATAAAGCTTGCCTGCCCAAGAGTTTATGGCCTCGGTCTGCCTTAGCTTCTAAATACGTTTGAGCAAATACAAGCTTTTAAATAAGAACCGGTGAACTTAGACCGAGACTCAGTTCTTTATTTTTTTTGGCGATTTAAATTTGTTCTTAATTTTAATTCGTTCTTGTTAATTCCAATCTGGTGTATCTTAAGTGTATGTTTAAAATACAATAAAGACAAGCGAAGAAAGTATCTCTAAATGAAGGTATTAGTTCAAAAGTTATGGACAAGAATATAATGCTACATACTGACATCGTACTGGAAATTTTCTCAGTTGAGGCACGGGTTTGTCATACATTATACTCAAAGTAAAAACCACGTTTCTCAATGAACGAAAATAAAGTTTTGTAAAAACACCACCAGAGATACAAAGATAACTGAAATTTGTCTAACCAAAAATCCAGCCTTAAATTGTTCTTAATTATTGAGTAAATTCACAGTCTAGGGGTTCTTAAAAATTGTTCTTGAAAAAGCATGTATCAACCTGAGTGTTCATCGGGTATATACGTCATGGCTGAATACCATATTGTCGCGTATAGATACCTGTAGATACAGTACTGTTTATCTACCTTTAAGACATAGAGTCGCCTACAGATACCTCATACTCGCGTATAGATTCCTATAGATGCCTATAGATCCTATAGATGCCAATAGATGTTATGTAATGTAATGTAACACTTTATTTAAACACGGTAGTTTTTTTCAAATTTACATGTAAATTATATAATATTTACAGGGAATCTGTTCTATCAAAAAGCCCTGTTTAATACATAAATATTTAAAATTTTCAGTTCATAAATGGTGATAATTTACAATATTTATAAAATTTATAGGTATCTATAAATGTTTATACTGTTTATGTATAAAAGCAAAAATATGTATATGTATATATATACACTTTTGTTATAGTAATCGTTTAATAAATAAATTAAGTGTTGTCGATGCGAAGATTAATAGTTTTGATTTTTTTCTTGAAAGCGTTAAGGGATGGTTCTTTCTTTAGATCAACTGGAAGCTCATTCCAGATTTTGGCGCCCGAAAACACAAAACCATACTGTTTTGAGAACATATCTAACATATAAGGAGGTGCAAGGCCATTAACGATTTTATACATCATAACGGCCTTATGCTGTCTTCGTGTTTCAGATAAAGAAGATCATCCTAATCGTTGTAGTAAATCCTTAGATCCCACTGAATAAGACTCGCGCGTAATAATACGAGCAGCCCAATTCTGCAATCTTTGGAGTTTCGCACATGCTGTCCCAGACAAGGCAACAATAGTTAAATTAAGGTTCTATAATAGATCTATTGATCGTAATTTTATTGTCCAGGGTCAAAACCGATGAAACGATGGAGAAGACTGAGGTTGCACACAACTTTTTTGATTATATACTCTGCGCGTGTTTTCCATGTCAGATTTTCATCAATTTGAACCCAAAGACGTTTGGCAAACTGAACCCTGTTTAAATACACCTCATTCACTTTTAGGTTTAGATCGCTTTCCATTCTTGCCATTCTTTGCCTGGATCCAACAATTATGTAGACTGTCTTTAACACATTTAATGTTAGTATATTTGCACAACTCAAAGTTGTGTCATCGTCGTAATGTCTGGCATAAATAAGAAAAAATAATGGACCTAGAATTGTAACTTGCGTTACACCACAGGTTGTAACAAGAAAATCGGATGAAAATTCGTTAATTTTACACTGTTGTTCACAGTTTGAGAGATAAGAGCGGAAAAAGGCAATTGACGATTGGTCAATTCCAAAGTATTATAGCTTCTTAATGAAGATTTCATGATTCATGGTATCAAATACCTTTTTAGGTCTAGCAGAATAACCCCTTTAATCATTTTTCTGTCGATTTTAAAGCTCCACTCATTGGTTAAATCTAAGAGAGCAGTTACGGTTGAGTGCAATGTTCTCAATCCGGACTGTAATGGCTTAAGTAGCCCGTTGTCACTCAGATATGCATATATTTGCCAGGGGCGGATCCAGGAATTCTGAAAAGGGGGAGGGCACAACTCCAAAAATTTAATTTCAGGTAGATGATGGGAGCTTATAGGTGTTACGTGGGAGCAGACCCTACCGATATAAATATCAAATTTACACTCTCAAAAGTACGTTTTCCAGCTTTTGGAAGGCACGATACATTAATATTATTACATTTTAATAGTAAACATTTTGAATTACTCCACTCAGAATTACTTTTGTGTTGGGTGTCATAACATTTTGGTAACAGTCATGCTATACCAAGTGTGTTTCCATTAACATTTCAAACCAAACAATGAAGAATCAACACGAATAAATACAAATCCGATTTTTTATATAGCTCTGTACCTGATTTAGCGCATTTGTTAGTCTCGCACTACTATCTAGCGTATGTTCCTCGCACTATGGATTACTGATAACTCTGAGGTTGCTTGTACACTCCTATTAGAGAATGTAAATACAGTCCATAGAATGTCAAGATAGTACGAGAATCCGTTAGACTTCATCTTGTGCAGTCCCCAGATCACACAACTCCATTCTGCGTGGATGTCGCAAAGCAAACTCGTCGACCACTGCTTCCAAGTTGAGAACATCGGGACTACTGCTACGTTCCCTGTAAATCAGCAGCATAGCTAGGCCATTCAGTCGGGCGTTTGTCATGGTTGATCTCAGATATGTTTTAATCAATAGAAGGGAGCTGATGGAGCGCTCACAGGTGGCACTTGTCACTGGTAGTGTGCCAGCAATTCGCAATAATGTGTGCATGTTCGGGAAAAAGGTTCGATCAGCCTGTGCAAGCGCTTTGGAGCCTGTGTTATGCAGTGCACCGTCTGGATCATTCTGCCACTTCAAACACCAAGCCTGGAGCTCAACTTTAACCCGCAAAAGATAATGGGAGGTCCTCCTTGTAGAAAGAACAGATGTCTTCAATGTCAGCTTTTCTCCCACACTCTTTACTTCCTGAAATTGCACTTGGCAGGAGAGTCATGAATTGTTGGAGGTGTGAAGCGTTCTGTGATCCAGTATCACCGAAGCGATCACTGAGTTGTGTATGAAGGTGGTCAAGAAGTGGAATGGTGATGGTGCGGAGATAGAACTTGCTAGCATTGTCAGCTTCTGGGTTTGCCCTGTGTTGTTGTCTACCCACTGACCTTGATGCCCCCTCTGCAATCCCCAGATCGCTTGCCAGAGCAACAACAGTGTCATAGATGCGCTTGTGGAACGCCTCGACTCCCTCTCCGTTCTTCTTTACTTGATTTTTAACAAGCTCAATCTCTCTGTGTGCGCGCACTATATCCATGTAGGTGCCTTGGAGCTTGATACTTAAAGCCTTTGACATCAGGAGGACCTCGCGAGTGAGCATCAAAGCAACTATGAGGGGAAATCTAAGCAAAGAGTTGAACAGTAAGTTAGCTTCTTGGCGTGTTTCCCTGTTCCACTCGTTACCTGGAGCCTGCGACATAGCCTCAAGACAATACACCAAAGGCTTGAAGAGATCTAGGAACACTTCAAAGGCATCTTGGCGCTCAACCCATCATGTGCAACACAGTTCTTTCAACTTCTTCTTAGATTTATCCAGTAAATAGCTTTCAAAAAACAACTGACGCTAGGGAGAATTGTTGACAAAACGGGCCACACTGTCAGCCAAGTCCATTGCGTTACTAACTTCGCGAATTGAACAGCACTTCACAATGCAAAGGTTCAGCCTGTGAGAAGCACAATGAGTAAACATGGCCATCGGGTTTTGTTGCAAAATACGTGCTGCAGCGCCTTTTGTTGCACCTTCCATTGCCCCAGCGCCATCATATGCCTGCCCGCGCAAATTTGATAGCTCCAGTTTCCAATCAAGGATAATGAAACAATGTTGTCAGCTATGGCTTTACCAGAAACTCCCGAGCTGCATTCAATGAAACCAAGAAAACACTCCTGTGGATTGCATTTTGTGTCAACATATCGTATGCTGATAGAAAGCTGTTCGCAGTTGGATGAATCTGTAGCCTCATCGGCACTTACAGTAAAGAACCTGGCATCTCGAATTTACCCGAGAATATGATTTCTTGCCATGTGACCACATATGCTGATCAACTCATTCTGGATGGTCTTACTCGTGTACCTAGCATTTCCTGCACACATATTGATGTGTGTTTCTTGAACTAAGTCTCCACATCGAGCCCTGTACTTAAGAACTCAATGAAATTTCCATGATTTGCTTCTGGGTGATCGGCGATGTTTGTGTTGTCATCACGGTGTCCTCTCAGATCAATACCTTGTCTCCCACAGGTTACAATGTTGTCTACGATGGACTTCAGCTTACTACGATTTTCTTTGATCTGTTTTACTCGAGAAGACTCTATATGATGGTGAATGGGTGTGGCTTGACCTGACATTGTCTTGACAAAGTTTTCTGCGAGCTCCATGGCTTGCGCATGGTACTTGCATTTACCTCCAAAGTGTTCTTGAAGTTTGGTGGTCGCCTTCTTCCAATTTGTTAGAGGCTGATTGACAAGAACATCTTATTTATTTACTAATTTATTCGAGCATCATGCAAGTTTCCTGCAAACAGGGCACAGAACTTACAGTATGCTCCACCGTCTCTCTCGGAGTACACAAGTCCATTGTACTTTTCTAGCCAGGACAGTTGGAAAGACAGTATTTGGTGTAGAACATGTTTGAGTTTGCTGCGTCTGTACAACACTGAATATAAAGACAAAATATAGTCTTAATATTTATGTTTTGGAAAAGAACGTTCATCTAGTAACATTCAACTTAAGTGTTTCTAAATGTTGCTAGCAATAGGCTTTTTGCAGCTGGGGGTCACGTGGCCTGTCAATCAGAAAACTAGCTTCTATGACAAAATGGAAAGAGCACATCAAAATTACTAATAGTAAGATGGTGAAATTTCAGCTCATAAGATAAAATATGTATCAAATGGCAAACGATTGAATCTGAAATCTTATACAGAGATTTGTATGGAAAATTCTACTGGAGGGAAAGTTTTGCTCTCCAGTGCTTTTTCCCGTACAAATCCTTATAAATTTTCCAGATATATTAGCTTGCCATTTGAAGAATATTTAGGATTTCGAGCTGAAACTTTGCCATTTTAATAATTTTGATATGCTTTTTCCATTGTAAGTCATATTGTCATAAAAGCTAAATTCCCGATTGACAGGTCACGTGACCCCCATCTGCAAAAGGCCTATTTTCGGTGACCACATGTTAACTGTATTTTGTTTATCCTCCTCTGCATTCGCTTTTAGGGCTCGGCTCTGATTACTTACCCACAAGCTTGTGAGAAGGTAACTGGAGCCGAGCCCTAAAAGCGACTACAGAAGAGACCAGGGTGTGTAGGCACGGTAAACAATTTGCAAAACTAAACTCAGCACAAATACTACTACTGCTTTTCAGATCTGTTTAAAACAAACACTATTACCTATAATTATAGTTTTTTTACGCGGGGTTTTAGTTTTTGTTGCATGCCATTGACAATGGCAGGCAACTATGATATAGCTGAAACTTGGATGTCTGTACGAACGAACCCTGCATGCACGCCGCGCGAGCGTTGTCCAACCAGTCACGTGACATCTAACAATTGTAATTGTGCAAGGGTGTTAAAAATACCTAATACGGCAAGTACTACCAAATAAAGATTTGAGTTGTTTTATCACATGGAGAAAATGAGTGAGCGTGCATTAATTGTCGTCGCGTGTAAACCCAAAAAGATAATATTTAATCTACGAGGCTTCAGCCGTGTTATGTTTTTACGGATTGAAAGAAAGATTTAACTTCAACTGACAGGCAAATGATTCGAGAGAAATAAGATAATGTTCACAAGGAACTGCGTGTAGCGGAAAGGTAGTGTTAATTAAAATAATGTAAAAACAATTCTTTGATATTTTCTTGCTTTACTCAACGAAAATCGTGTTTCAAAAATGAAATTATCTTTATAAACTTGCAAACAATAAAATAAAAGTTATTTGTAAGTACGAATTTTTAAATGCATGTTTCGTTTCAACTCACCGAATGCCAAACTGGTGTTGTTTACAAATTGTGTCAAAACACGAGTGCCAAACCAGCATAAAAATTACAATGTCCCTATGTTTTCAGATGGGATGCAACATGTACGCACTGCGTATCTATTTTTGAAAGCTTTCTATTGCTTATATTGTGTCTAGACAAGTTGTCTAGACGTATAGATATGGAACGCACAAAACTTCTCTCTAAAAGTTTGATTTCTCTTGCACTTAGCAGTCCTGAAAGTGAAAACTGATGTAAAGATAATGCTAACCAATACATACAGGACTCCTTAATATCAATGAATGATGTTTAGTCGGTAATAACGAAACATTAGTTTGATGGCGATCGTTCTCGTTGTTAACCCACCTGGGTCACCTGGGGTAAAACTCGCTTCAGCAACCGTTGCTGAACGCACTTTAATAACAAACTTTTACTGTGAAGCGCTCAAATTTGTTCAAACTTAATTACAAAAAAGTTCATTCCCAAAAAATATTAGAGTTCATGTAAAGTACTGTTAAATGCTCCGTCGGTCTTTCGGTCCGTCAGTTCTTTTACACTGCACCAAGAAATTATACATAAATTCTACTTTTTTAAAGATCGTTTAAGATGCTGCACAGGCTGCTACGGAGTAAATAAATAGATAGATAGAAGGTATGAACGTCTTTGGCGCTTCGCCTCGTGAGAATTTTCCAGCGCCGCTCTGTTTATTTTGACTTTCCTGATACTATTTCCCCCAATGTCTTAAAAAAGAAAATGGCCAAACTAAAGTAGTCGACACCAAGTCGAGCCTCGAAATTATAACATTCTTATATTAATTCTACCTGAAAAAAATGTTTGATATTCCCCTATGATGTCTTGGTAGGCCTGGGAGCTGAATCTGACGACACATACTTTCGCTTCATTGTCTATATGGGAAGTAAAAATATATGAACGACATTGGCAGCAGAAAAAATGTGATCGAGAATATAAGAAAAATAGTCAGATAGGAGCAAACTTGCTTACCTGTATGCAATGGCTAGAGCAGTTTTTCAATCACTTTCTCAAAAGAGTCCAATGTTTTAAGAAGTTTTCTTATTGTCTGTTCAGTTCTAAT
>JAOBRB020182394.1:0-12490 GCA_027575285.2 Zoanthus pulchellus
TAGTTTTTTAGTCGTTCTTTTAGACATTTCTACAACAATTACCTGGAACAGCGCTTTAGTCGACCGCCATCATTCATCAATAATAACAATAACTCAGCCTACACACTCGGTCTTAAGCACAAATGGACTTATTATAATGATAATAATAATAATAATAATAATAATAATAATAATAATAATAATAATAATAATAATGACATATTTAACCAGGGTAGGCTCATCAGCCATGTTGCTGTTATCAAAAAGCGCCCCTGGGTAAAATAAATTAAAATTAAATGATATATCAATATCTATTTACATTTAACATATCTAACTAATTAAATTTAAAAAACTTACTATAAACTATATTTGATAAAATATTTTAAAACGTAATAAAAAGCATATACATTTTTTAACCTTACGAAAAAAATTCTTTAAGTTTCGTTTTGAAAATCAATAATGACTTAACCTCTTTGAGAGAGGGTGGCAAACTATTGTATAGTATGGCCCCAGAAAAGAAACAACTTTTCCTAGGAGACTCTGATCGTACTTTAGGAATAACAAGATCTTTGCCATTACGCCTAGTATTATAGATATGGTCTGATTTACTAAAATAATTATAAAAACATCTGGGCCTAGAGAATTTAAACATTTAAAAACAAAAATTAACTTATGAATAGAGCTACGAGTACCAATAGATTTCCATTCTAATTGATTAAGTAATCCTTTAAAGTCTAAGTTATTTTCTTTTAAAATAATTTTGGCGGCCCTCTTCTGTAGGCCCTCCAGTCTATGATATTTAGATTGTGATAAATTAGTATTCCAAATAAAGTCACAGTAAACTAATTTAGGCAAAATCATAGTAGAGAAAACCTTTTCACAAGCATATACTGTCAAATTATTCATAATCCTACTAAGCATAGCAAGCTGACTAGAAACTTTGTTAATAAGTCTAGTAAAATGCTCATTAAATTTTTTAATTATGGAAAGTGATATCCATTGTTGCTTGTGTATTGATCATTTTTAGCGCGAATCAGTGTTGAATTATTTGATGGACGAAGGAGCTCTGGAATGCAGCAGCGGTACGTTTTACATACTCTTGCTGTTAATTTTAGTCCAATCATGGATTTGACCTCGAGGCTCAATAGACTAAGAATCATTAGTATTTTCCAACGAAAGGGCTATAACACCTACTACAATTTGATTGGCTCCCTAACCTCGGGCTATTCGTGATAGTCCGAGGTGAGAATCCGCGGGAGTTTACGAAAACAATGGTGGCTCCTTCGGCGTTTTGCGGTATTGTCAAATGACTATTTACAAGAACCTCTAGATATTTCAATACCCGAGAATACAACAAAAGCTACTAAGTACGGAATGAAAATAGTCAGTGGTAAGTTACAAGCATTGAAAAACAGAATTATTCTACTTTTTCATAAATATTTTTACGGATACAAACTAGAGTTGCAAATTGAAAAATAACAATATTTCAAAATACTTATAATTTTACAGATTTTGGCCTAGTATTTTGGAAAATACTACAACAATTTGACCTCTCGGCATCATGAACTACGAGGCAATAGCCGATTCGGCATTCGGCCTTATTGGCTATTGTCTCGTAATCTACGCGGCCTCGAGGTCTAATCGTTAAATAGCCAAAGAGTCCGTTAGCCGAAGAGCTTTTAAAACTCGTAGTCCATGAGGCCAAGAGTCCTAATTGTATTTATATAAACCTAATATGGCGCTTGATGATGAAAAAGTAATTGGTGTTGCTTACATTGACTTTAGAAAGGCTTTTGACTGTGTGTCACATACAAGCACTGGGAATTAGTGGACCTGCACTAGAATGGTTAAGAGATTATCTCAAGGACAGGAGAAAATATGCAGTTGGTAATGAATGTGAATCCCCATTGAATGCTGCGAACTGTGGGATTCCACAGGGATCCCTTTTGGGTCCTAGACTGTTTTCATTCTATATTAATGACTTACCAGATCAGATTAATGAGGGGAAATTAGCTCTGTATGCAGACGATACCACACTTTTTTTATATTGGTTCTTCAGTAGATGGTGCATGTAATGCATTAAATCGTATTCTGGGGGACATTTATACTTGGTGTAGGAATAATAAGCTTACAACTCATAGGTGGTAAATCCGAAGTCATGTTAATTGCTAGAGAAAGTTTCTATGGTCCCTTAAGACAAGTTATACTTGGGGATAGGGCTTTAAACTATGTTAATACAACTCGCTGTCTTGGGGTAACAATTGACTCCAAGTTATCTTGGCAGCCGCATATTGATATAGTTTGTAAGAGTTTTAGTCAGAAAAGTAAGCTATTTAAAACGTTTAAAAATTTTATCTCAGAGAGTATTAGAAACCAGGTAGAAAAGGTAATTTTACAAGTCCTAAATCTTAAAGCCGAAACCAAAGTCATTCAACGCAAAAGAAGGTTGAAATTCAATTTACACCAATTTTTTTAAGCGGTAAACTACATTTACTATATTTTTTTATAGATACTAGCTTGGTCTGTTGTCTAAATGAAAAAAAAAATAGAATTAAAAAATCCGCCGAAAATCTTGACAAATAAAACCGAGTTTGGACCCTTGGTACAACATGTATTTTTATGCTGAAGTTCATGAACAAAGTGGAAAAATAATAACCTGAATCCCAGGTTAAATAGTTACAGTAACAAATTGAATGCCGAAAAAGAAGAAAAAGAAAATCTTATTCACAAGCCCATAATTGCTACTTTAGAATCCTTTAATCCCAGTCGGTTATCAACACCCAACTTCTCATAACATAACACATACAAAATAAAGCATTTGGCAATGAGAAACTGAGAGTTGATCAAGCAAAGGAACTACAGAAGATTAACAGTAAAATTCTCTCAAACTTGTTCAATATAGATATATAGGAGCAAGCTGGGAGAATCTATAAATAAATCTGGGATTGAAAGGGTGGAAATTGTTTCATGCTGCAGATCTGTCAACGCCGCCTGTTTGTTGAGAAACATTTGCAACTCAATATAAACTCAAATGACTTTTTAATGAAGTACTTGAGGTCACTGTGGTAAAGGGAAACAGCATACTAAATCAATACTCTTAAAACTTACTGGTTTAGAATGAGCGAAATATAGCTCTGCAATTTTTTTTCCATTCCGCTTGCATTTTGGCGATGTACACCTCAACTCCAAACGTCCATTGAAAGACAAAGCAGTTTTTGAGTTGAGTAATTAAAATGGTAAGGCTGTGAACAGTTTTCAGCTTTATGATTGTTTTATTATAACTTGATGTTGCAAAAATGTATTACTTCGTTTTTTCATTGAAGATTTTTTGTGAATTCTGTTGTTTTTACACAAATCATCAATTTTCAGCTGTCGCTTCAACAACTACTAGCGCGCCATTGCTCAAAAAGAAGTCTTCAAACAACGAATATGATTGGATTATGACTATTTTATCAAACTAATAAAGTTGTTTTGCGGAACAATTTGTTTTTCTCATTGGTTATTTTATAAAAGAAATATTTCGCTTCGTGGTTTCCTACACTTATCTCTTGTTCTTCCAACCTCCCGCGTGTTTCCATCAGGTTATGTAAACACGGAAACCATTGTGTATTTCTTAATTGGAAAGTAAATATTTAGTTAAACCGAGGTGTCTTGCTTAACCCTGAACAATTCAAACTACAAGTACATTGGTACATGCATTTATCCTTAAATCCTGGTTTTGTATTTGTCGGATCAAAAACAAAAAATGGTTAGATATTTGTTCCAAGTTTCGTTGTACCCTATCGACATTTATCATCACGTTTTTCTCAACCAACAGATAAGAGACATCAGTAAACATCCGGAACACAGCTCTCCAAAAGTCGATTAGTGCAAACCCATTTTTGAATTATTAATTCATGGTTTGAATTTCAAGTTTTTTAAAACTCGTTCAATTTTTGTATATCGGGTTTGTGAGCAGTCTTAAAAAAGGCTTTTATTTTAACTGATTGTAACAGTTTTTCCTCGTATTCCTTCTACTAACCCACTCACTCTCCACTGTACCACCCCTTTCTAATTACCTTTTCTTTTTTCATCTTTTTTTCCCTTTTTTCTTTTCTTGGTCTTACCATCTTATACATCAACACTGTTTTTTTTTCTTTTTAATTTGGAATACCCCAAGATTTGAACTACTGGCTTTAGGATTTGTTTGGATCTGTAGTCCTGTTTCATCCCCACTTGACCACGTAAGCAACCTTTGCTAACATACCAATTTTTCAAGGTCTGAGACTGATATGAAAAGAGTAAACTATTTTGAAAAGTACTAAACTGATTTTAAAATAAAAATAAACTAGTTAAAAAAGATTTTAACCAAACAAAAATTTTAAACCGCAACATATACAAGCTGGTCTTAAAGTTAGTAGTGAATGCATTAAGGAAAAATTTAGTTAGTTTGAAGTAAATATCTGCTATTCGAAAAAAAACGCAAGAAACTGAATTTTAGCTTTAATCATTATAGTAATAAATTGCCTATTCTTTCCTTTGCAGGTGGATTTGGATTGATGTTCTATAGGACTTTTCAAAGCTGTATTAATTTATATTTCCTTAAAGACGCTTCATCAGTCGTGCCAGATATTCTAGATAAGACCTCAAGTCATCCCAGGCTGGTAAGTGTACCAGAGTTATCAATAGTAACTAGCTAGTTACTGTGGTTATCAATAGTAAATAATTAGTTACTGTGTTTATCAATGGCACCTTGTTAGATACTGTGGTTATCAATGGTAACTATTTAGATACTGTGGTTATCAATGGTAACTATTTAGGTACTGTGGTTATCAATGGTAACTATTTAGGTACTGTGTTTATCAATGGCGCCTTGTTAGATACTGTGGTTATCAATGGTAACTATTTAGATACTGTGGTTATCAATGGTAACTATTTAGGTACTGTGGTTATCAATGGTAACTATTTAGGTACTGTGTTTATCAATGGCACCTTGTTAGATACTGTGGTTATCAATGGTAACTATTTAGGTACTGTGTTTATCAATGGCACCTTGTTAGATACTGTGGTTATCAATGGTAACTATTTAGGTACTGTGGTTAGCAGTGGTTAACTATTAGGTTCTGTGGTTATCAATGCTAAATATTTAGTTAATGTGTTAATCAACTGTAACTAGTATGATACTGTGGTTATTAACGACAACTAGTTAAAAACTGTGGTTATCAGTGCTACGTGTAGTAGTTACTATTCTGCTTATCAATGTTAACCTGTTTATCAATGGTAACTAGTTAGAGTCTTTGGTTATTAATGTTAACTAAATAGATATTGGGGTAATAAAAAGCCCAGCGTTCTCTTCTTTTTTTACCTCGTGCATTATTAGGTATCTAGCGGTATGCTGTTTATTTCAATAACTAAACATTTTTATTGTAGGTTTCGATCATTATTAATGGACTTTTGGACGAAGTTACCAGAGACAAGGCGCTTCGCAAAAGGTAATTTAATTTATGTATTGCATCGACCCAGTTTTCCCTTTCAAAACGTATTGATGGCATTTGAAATAGTCGGTGCAGCACTACGAAACAGACGATGGCATTTGACAGGGTTTGGACATCATCTGGAAAACCTGATAATCCTTAAATTTCGTTCCAGGCCTGGAATCCCTTAAAAATGTGTATTTTTTGAGTTACATGGAAAAACCCATGAATTTTAAGTTTGCACTCCACCCCGATCGTAAATCACATTCTAACTTCACTTAGATATATGTTTCAGCTTATTTGCGAATAAGAAATATTTCTTCAGTCAAGTTGTTCCTGTTTGGTAAATCGAAAGAGTAGCTGCTTGTTGAAGATACACAAGATAAAAATTTACTTTGAGATTTAAATGAATTTTAAACCTATTTAGTTACAGAGATTTTTTCAATTAACCTTCCAAGAAAACTATATTTTATGGGTCATTGAATATTGTTTTGATATCAGTAAGTTAAACCTTCTACAGATACGGAGATACGTTGGTTTTGTCGTTTGTCAACTCGTGGCAGTTTTTCCAAGGCTGGCAAGGCGAGGATGCCACTATGGACTCTAAACAGCTGTTATTACTGATATTGAAGAAGCTTTTGAAATTAAATTTTAAGGTAAAGTTATCTAAAGATTGTAGAGAACTTGCTATGACTGTTTAGTAATAATACTTTAAGGAAGCTGTTTTTTTTAAAAACTAAGCTTGTCGGCTTATGCCGTTGTTTAAGGAAAACACACAATTAGACATTCACTAATTGTGCATTGTTCCCAATTAACATTTATAAAACTATCCAAAAACATGATCTACCTTTGTAGCGGATTCTACACAGATTTGGTAGAACTTGGGCCTACTTTATCCTCGCTAATGAACATTTTAATGCGATAGCTATTGATTATTTTTTATATTAGCAGAAGTTAACTTTATTACTTCGCCATCAAAATACTAAATTTAAAAATTAGCGGAAAAAGGCTCACGTTGCAAAACTAATTATGATTTGGAGATGGGAATAGCACAGGTGATTGACGGCATTGGATGAAAATATTTCATTTCATATATGGTGAGGATTCATGCGTAACCTGGTATTCCGTGAATTTCGGGATTTCTGTTTAAGGATTGGGACGCCTTGAATAACAAAATGTTTGAAAGCACCAGAAAAAAAAACTACTTGTTTTTGAATCTTGTTCAGGATGATATCTTTGAAGCGACCATATTTTTGCCTTTTACATAAATAAAAGTTTCAATGGTCGTTTTTTCGATAAAATGCAAGAACCCAGATCAGGATCCCTTTATATATAAACATTTAAAATTTATTGACCTTGGTAACTAGAAATACATTTTCGTACAAAAATGTCCTTCGGAAAAGTTAACTTTATTTCTTCGCGGAAAAAGGCTCACGTTGCTAAACTATAATTTTTAACATTTTCGGTTTGTGTCTTGTTAATTTTTGTCTTAAAAGATTTTGATAAATCAACCTTTATACTTTTTTTTTACTTTTTTAACTCATTGTAAATTTTTAGCATTATATTATATTGCATTATAATTTTAAGATAGATTTTTACATGTTTAAGGTAGGTATTTAAGCTCTGAAAAGCCCCTCTGTAGAGAGTTTAAAAAAATATTTTATTGTGTTGTATTTTATTGTATTGTATGGTTTTGTATTGTCCTAAGATAAATGAAATATTGCGTTGGTATTTCTACAAAATCAGTTAAAAAAAGGATAAATTTTACACCGTAGTGAAAGAATTGAATACTGTCGTCTTGGCTGATTTACTCCATTCATCAAATTCTTTCACTACTATCCAAAATTTCAGTTTGCATACAAGAAAAAAGAACCTGTTGTGTATTAGCGTAATTTATTACCAATATTGAACTTGTCCGAACAAATTATCCGAGTTTCAAAATGTATTGATAGTTAATACTTTTGTTAATGTTGTTTTTCAAAAGTTTTTAAATGAAGATTAACGCGAAAATTTGACGTTTCGCAGTTAACCTTTATTTTAAAATCTTTAAAAAAGTCGTTAAATAAAATTCGTTATGACTTACGTTATAGAAATGTTTATGTGTTCAGGTTGTAGTAGATCCAGGCCATTCCTCATTTGGAAGTGTGGTTGAAACATTCCTTTCACTTCTGGGCGATAAAAGTGCAAACCTACAATTCAAGGTAATATTAGAAATCTTCAGGAACGACTTAGCTTTTTATGAAAACAAGTACAGTGCTTTTGCCATAGGAGTCACGGCTACAGGTGGTAGGAGCTGGTCAGTTTTAGAGAATTTATATAATGCTACTTTAGCCGATAAAAAATGAGTTTTGTGACTGAAATTGTACTGCTTTAACCCTTTCAATCCCATTCAATTGTCAATATCTTTTGTACTAAGTCTGTCAAGAGACTTAACGAACCCCAATACTTCTTGCAAAGACTGTGATTGTGATCCCGGTGTTGTGGTCTGTTTCTTCCACTGATGGCAATTCTTATCGGCTGCCAAGTAGCTCCTAAGATGTTAGACAATGTGGGCCTTTGTTGGAGACATGAAGAGTTCTCCAGCAAAGAGCCAACTCATGTTCAGTTCAGCCCAGGAAGATGTAAGACGTTCCAGCGCTTACAGCTGCTGTAATAATCGGAGGATTAGCAACAGTAGCAACAGTAGTAGTAGCAGCAGCAGCAGCAGCATGAGTACTAGAAGTAGCAGCGCTACTAGTGGCAGTAATAATAGTAGCAGTAGCAGTAGTAGTAGCAGCGGCAGCACTAGTATTAATAGCAGCAGCACTAGTTGTAACAGTAGCAGACCAGTAGTAGGAGCAGCAGCAGCAGCACTAGTATTGGCAGTAGCAGCACTAGTAGTAACAGCAGCTGTAGACAGTAGCATAAAGTTATGTAGTAATAATTGGATTTGTTAAGGAACCTGGTACTCTGTTTTAAGCCTACCTCAGATTGTAGGTTTGATTTAGATTTGATTGTAAATCTGCTGCAGTAGCATCAGTGGGTAGTTGTTGTAGAAGAAACATTAGAAGCAGCAGCAGCAGAAGAATATTAATTGTAGTGTTAGTATTAGTGGTACTCTATTCGTCTTTAAAATAATTCCTAGCAGTACGCACTGATTGGTTGAGAACTTCGTATTCTCTACCTATAAGCAACGCGCGGTGATTATAGCAATGGCGGCTTTTAGTTTACAAAATGGTGATCTGGTTTGTTGCTGTTCTGAGTCGCCTATGAAAAATAAAATGTTATGTTTTTTAATTTGTCGTTCTGCTTTCTCGATAGTCTTGATGACTATATTCGTCGATATTCACGTCGCTTTCGGCGACTAATTGTTAGTTAAGTTCTGTATTTTTTTGGTTTTGTACTTCTTTAGAAACACTCGACTATTCTGTTCGTTTTTTGTAGAGCGAAATGTTTGTGATTTTACCTCATTTTACAAAGCTTCCAACTGAGATGATGTCTAGACTTAGGTAGGTATTGGTTAATTACTTCAAAGAACATTTTTTTAAGAATTAAAATTAACATTATTTTGCTATTTGCTTCTACTTAAAAGAGAACAACTATATGGAATCGTTTCTCGCCACTTCCCACTCAGCTCCAAGGAATTTTTAAAGGGAACTCCAAAATATAATGAGTACGTTAGTGCTTTAGACAAGGTAAGGTCCATATCATACTCGATATAAATTATAGTGCGTCGAAAATAGCTACAACTCAAAGTTGCATGCAATTCGTATTATTACCATTGCTAGTGTAGGCGCAATGATAGTCATCAAGTACAGATAGCACGTATTTTAGATGCAAATTCAGTCTATATTAGCAGGTACATGAATAATGCCTTCCGCACTAGCAGGTTTGATACGTTTTTGGTTCACTAAACGATCGAATACTTGACTTTACTCGTTAATTATTGCTGCTCAGTAGGTGATCACAAGTTTTCCTACATATTTCTGGCACGAAAGACGAACGACCATTTTTTCCTTGAAAATGTTTGGTTCATTAAATCAATAATATCCTTGCCACATTTTCCTTGTCCACTTACACGAGCAAATTTCAAACAGCACGAGCAATTTGTCCTTGTCAAAGAAAACGTGTTGAGGAACAATTACTTGCATAGACGATGCTTAAATGTGTTCGTTATACTGCTTTAGAATCGTGCTTACTGTAAAATCTTGTAAATTCTATTATATTTCACACAAAAAATGCTTTTTACAGCTGCTAGCTGCGTTTATATCATCTGGAAGTATCGATCTTCTCAAGCTTGTTATTAGCGTTGTATGCCGTGAAGCAGAGCACACTTACGATGAAGAAATACTAAAGTTTCTGGTTGCTTTTACTAAAAGGTAAACTATTGAAAAAAAGGTTGTATTTGTAAGTAGATAAAAGTTATAAATCTGAACATAAGACAAACCTTATCTACATCTTTGGTTCTCCCTACATAAATCCGTTTCGTGAACTTTGCTTTTGCTTTATACAGAGTTGCACAATATTTGATGGACATTTTTTTCTGGTTTTGTAAGATTCATGGCAGGCATTTGAAAAATTACGCCTGTGGATTGTTTTTGGTGGAATGATAGCCAGTTTTGCTCCCTCGGTAGGGACATTGTCCTTTCTTAAAACGCGGTTTAAAGGTTTGAATTCACGAAACTATTTAAAATCTTTTTTGAAATGATTTTGTACCCTGGTTAAAAGCCGCTTTGGCGAGTGGAATTTAAGATTTTTGAAAAGGTTGACAATCCAACAAAATCTGTTTCTAGCTCAATGAACGTGTGTTGTACTTTATACACGATAAAAAAATCATTCAATCTCAACGTTATGGAAACCGATTTCAAAATGTATCTAGTCAGTTATTTCTTATGTTTTCTGAGTTCTGTCCAAACTGTTTCATTTCCGTTACTATCTTAAACGGAATATCACTGAAATCGGAAAATATTTTCTGATGTTAAGGAGTTTACCATCCTTTAGACTTAACTGATTTAAACTGAAAAATGTAATTACAACCTCTTGGACTTTTTGGTGCCGCCGCATGTGTCTTAAACTTGCCAAAGGGCCTCTTGCTTCCACCACTCACATAGAAAGAAATCAAAGTAAGAAACATTCACTATATTGTCATTTGGCTCTAACACCACTCGTTGATTCTGTTTCTATTTTGATTGATTGTTCACCTTCCCTACTGTTTAAATTAATCTGCTTTTTTAGGTTCAACTCTTTTCCAGATAAAGTAAAGGATGCCTTGAATATTTGCTTTGATATCTTTATTCGTGAGAAGGAGCATAAAGATGAGGTTCGCAGAGCTGTGGTGGAAAAGTTTATCATTATTTTCCTAACAAACACAACAGCTTTCACACTGAAGCAGTTTTTCTGTGCGCACATCAAGGAAATTATGGAAATCCTCAAAGAAAAGCAGTTGAAGGTTTTTAAACTTTGCTATTCATGTTCATTTTATTTTTATTTAGGTCAGTTACTGAAAATGAGTAGATTACATATATGTTTACATATGTATCTACACTCTAGCAAAAAAATGGAGAAAAATTTAAATAGATTTCATTTTATTGCCAGCAAATAATCCCTATTTCTTTATGTATTTAGTCGGAAAATGACAAATATTGTGCTTGACTGTATGAACTGTACAGCATTTAAGGCCAAGATGAAAGGTACTACTAACATTCTTTCGGATATGAAAATATGTTACTGGTAAATCATATCAACTTCCAAGTTGGTATAAAGATTGACAATCTTCCACTTTGATGTTAAACGTTTCATTATTATTTGTTTGGCTATGATAGAGTATCATCAAAATGAAATCCTAGACAAAAATTTTGGAATAGTTTTTGAAGTATTCTACATATTGCCTATTTCAATGGAATAACATTTCATTTTATTGGTGATGTTTTCGCTTGGTTAAGAGGTATTTTCGAAATGAATAAATATTTCTAAAACATTGCAAAATGCGTCTGGAAAAAGAAAATTACTTTGAATGAACATGGATGTAAATTTCTTTGTTGAAAATGATTTTCGGTCTTTAAAATTTTCATCATAGTCTGAGGTATACTGGCGCTGTGTTGTCTAATGAACTTACGGTGTTTTCAAAGGTATCGGATCAACAGTATGAAAGCCAAATGACATCAAAGTTGTGCTGTTTTAAAATGATGGAGGTATTGTACAGTGGTTTGAGCAAAGATGACCTTTTTACACCTGGCTCAACAGTAAACAAAGCTTACTGCACAGATGCAAAGACCGGGAAAGAGTTGACACAAGAAATCACAAGGTAATTTTTTTGCAACTAAAGTGTATCTGCCATTTGAAGGGTTTTTACATGTATTTAAATTGTTAACCCTTCTGCTGGTCATAGCAAAATTGCAAAAAACATAGTTCGATTGTTTTTTTTTTCCTGCTACAATTTCCTTTTTTAAAAAAAAAATTTAAAAAAAACTTCCGGATTCTTTTGAGCGAGCACTGGAAGATTGGTTACTACCACATATTTTCCGGTCTGTGAATCTGTTCAGTTTACGTACCTACAAACATACCTCGCTACCATTTTTAAATTGTGTGTGTCAAAATGGAACAGATACATAGAAACACCTCCGGGCACTCACTAATAAACTTTGCATCTGACATCACAGTGATATCAGAAGCAAAATTTATTAGTGAGTGCCCGGAGGTGTTTCTATGTATCTGTTCCATTTTGACACATACAATTTAAAAATGGTAGCGAGGTATGTTTGTAGGTACGTAAACTGAACAGATTTATAAATCCAGGACAGAACTCTCATCATTCATCATCATAATTAATCCAGTTTTGATCCGGTTTTATCCCCGTAAACGAGGGTGGCCGGATTTACCCCACTCTGCCAGCTTTCTCTGCCACTCTCACTCTCCATCTCGCTCGATTCAGTGCATCCTCCTTCTTCAAACCAACACTCCTACTCTCCTTCTCCACGTGCGATCGCCGTGTCTTCCTCGGTGGTCCTCGCTTCCTCTTTCCCTTCACTTCAAACTCCAATGCCTTCCTCAAAACATGGCCATCATCCCTCCTTAACACA
>JAOBRB020182475.1:1847-12490 GCA_027575285.2 Zoanthus pulchellus
CATACAGGGGCAGTGCTCTAGCCCTAACCCAAACCCTGGGATCATACAGGGGCAGTGCTCTAGCCCTAACCCAAACCCTGGGATCATACAGGGGCAGTGCTCTAGCCCTAACCCAAACCTTGGGATCATACAGGGGCAGTGCTCTAGCCCTAACCCAAACCCTGGGATCATACAGGGGCAGTGCTCTAGCCCTAACGTAAACCCTGTTCTTTGTGAGTGAAAATGGTAAGTCTATGTTATTTTGTGATGGTATTTTTTTTATTATTGCCTGGATTGAAATGTTTGTTTTTACTGTTATATTTTCAGTTTGTGGGAGGTAAAAATTGTATCTTATTATTTACTGGATAAAAAGCAGTGTCAATAAACAGTTTATTTGATACTTTTGAATAGTTTTGTTGAAAAATTAACTGTTTTTTAAAAAGACCAAAATGAGATTGGTAGGCTTAAACCTTGTTTAAATGTGTCACAATCCTTAGTTGATACTCTCTTGAATAAACTATATATGAATTTTTTATACTTGCAGGAAAATTTTTGTGCTTTCTTCGAGTCATTGGTGTCACAGTGCCAAAATATGATAATATACGATGAGTACATGATGGATATCTTATTGTCCTGGCTGATTAGGCTTTCTGACTCAGATGTTAGGGCCTTTCGTCATACCAGTACACTTGCAGGTCAGTTGTTTATAAAGACACTTGTCTATAATCCATTTCTCAAAGCGTAGGCTGTTTAAACTGAAATATAACTCAGCTAGACTCAGCTATTAAAATTATCACGTTTCTGGATTCCCTGTAAGCGGTACTGTAAGTTTGCAAGCACCTAACATTACTGATGTGGCAGAAAAGTCCTAGAAATGATATTTTAGTAAGATACTCACTTTGGTGTTGAATAATTACCTCCGCCAAGGAGGTTATGCTTTTGTCTAAGTTTGTAAATTAGTCAGTTTGGTTTGGTTTGGTTTGGCTTGGTGTGGTTTTGGTTTGGTTTGGTTTGGTTTGGTTTGGTTTTGGTTTTGGTTTTGGTTTTCGTTTGGTTTGGTTTTGGTTTTCGTTTGGTTTGGTTTTGGTCTGGTTTGGTTTTGGTTTGGTTTGGTTTGTTAAAGACTTTCCGATAAAGTTGGGTTGGCTTGGGTTGGGGTTGGGTTGGTGTTGGGTTGGGTTGGTGTTGGGTTGGTGTTGGGTTGGGTTGGTGTTGGGTTGGATTAAGGTTGGTTTTGTGTTGGGTTGGTGTTGGGTTTGGGTGGGGTTGGGGTCGGGTGGGGTGGGATTGGGTTGGGTTGGGTTTGGGTTTGGGTTTGGTTTGGTTTTGGTTAGTTAGCTAGTTAGTTAGTTAGTTACTTAGTTACTTACTTACTTACTTACTTACTTACTTACTTACTTACTTACTTACTTACTTATTTAGTTAGTTTGCAACAATAAGTTATTGACGGATTTTAATGAAATTCTCAGATGTCAGAAATGGAACATGGAAGAACTGATTAAATTTTGAGAGTGATCCGTAAAAAACAAGTCAAACCTCAAAAAGCTTTAGATGATAATTTTTATACCAGTATCTTCAGCACTATGAAATTTTTGCAGATATTGTGATATTCAGACAATAAAACGACGTAGTCTGTTACTAAGGCATCAAGATGATAACACAACTTCAATATATATCGGACTCAAAGAAAAAGACTTACAATAACCTTTCCCTGTGAGCAACACCTAATTTCTCCTTACATAACACATACAAGACACTTTGTAATGAAAAGTTGAAGATTGATCAAACATAGTAAACAACTTGTAGGATTAAAATTGCAATTCACCTAAACTTGTAATGTGAAAAGTAAAAAAGCTCTGCCTTAAAGAAAAGTGTTTACATTTCTATAAGTGTGTTTGGCATGTAACACTACACATTTGGTAGACTTCTCTAATAATTGTCTAAAAAAAATTTTAAGCAAATAAAATCAGATAAAACTCTTCGTAAATGTGAATAAATATTTGGTTTAAAATAAATAATAAAATCTAAACATTTCCAAAGTTTTTTGCTGATTCTTCAGCCTCTTCATGCAAAGTCCGTTACTTTGTATTTTGATAAGAAAATTAAAGTACTTGATGTAAGACATGAAATAATTCAACATGTTCTTTTAATTCATGTGGGATGCTATATAAGTTACATATCCTTTTCCTCAATGACTGTTCGGGGTAGTTGAAAATAATTCCTCTCTTTCTTAGAGTTTATGAGGGATTTTTTAGGAATTTTGCTAATTCTTATACTTTCAGCAATTTGTCTAAACATTGCATCATAACCATATTGCCCTGTTACCAACATTTTAAATTTTTGCTGTTCCAACTCATGTTTCATTACACAATTTCTCCATAACGCAAATTTTTCATCTTCTCTAGCTAATCTGTCTGTCTGCTCAGTACCTCTTGTATACGCATTTCTAGCCGTTTCGCCCACACACTTGGCACAACACCCTTGGCATTTGATCTCATAAAATTATGTTATTTCATGTACAGTACATGAACCTTAACCATCATTCTTAAAAACCATACATCTTTCTCTCTTACAATCTTGTGATCTGAATGGTCTGATCTCTGTAATGACAATAACAATGACAATAGTTTATTTGTGCACATTTTTACAAAAATTTATGTTATTTTAATAAAAAATGTAAATGAACAACTTAGTCTAAGTTACAACATTAATATAGAGACAATTGACAATTAGTTAGAATCATAGTGATTATATGAACAATAGTCTATTGCTGTAACTCTCTGATGCACTGCATACATGTACTTGTCAAACTGGTGGACTTTGCCTGAAGCGACTGAGGACTCGGCAAAAAATTTTGCTAGTAACATTTAAACATTTGATATTTATTTTAAACCTAAAATCTAATCACATTTAAGAAGAGTTTTAACTGATTTTATCTGTTTTTAGACAATTATAGATGTCTACCAAACATGTGGTTTTATCAAACTCGTTTATTGCCTCAACCAAAAGACTTCACTGTCCATTTAACGCTTCAGTGGGAACAATCAGGAACATTAGGTTATTTCACCATTGTACAGTAGGTGAATTTCTAAAATTATCAGAATGCTTTCCCTATTTTGGGGTTTACTTTCTGTAAGAACTTGTGAAGCTCAAGAGTGATGTAGAACAAAGAAAACAATGAAGTCAAAACAATAGATAGATCAACCATAATAGTGACAAAACAAAGAAAAAACTTCACAGGTTCTTACACCGAGGATGAGCCCTATTTTCCAAATGATTAGTGGTAGCTGTTCACTGTTCATGAAAGGGAAAACAAAGTTTAAAAACCTAATTCTATTTTGCATTTCGCAAGCTTGGTAATAATTTTATTGCAATTGCAAGAGTGGTAAGACTGATTTTTGATATGAATATTATAAATTTGCTCTTGTTTTTCTTTATCTATGTCAAGGTATGAAGCTTGTGACGGCTCTTATTCACGTGGCAAATTCAGGGAAATCAGAAATTGATTATACAGAGGTAAGCTTTGTGTTTGAAAATTTGAAATTGGGAAGTGCTAGTTTCTTAAACTAATATTCAAAGTTTGATAGTAAAACTTAGTTATCGTTGTTGTGCCCAATGTAATGGTTACTTAAAGGATTTACAAGCAAAAAGTAAATGATGAAAACAAATTATTGTATAACAATATGCAAAATTATTTAACGTGTTTGCATTACCTCAGTTCTACTTTGTTTCATATAGTTTTATATTTCAATTCCAAACAATTCTTTCTCACCATTTATAGAAATTTAATGCCAAGTCCTGAAATATTATATATTGCAACAAAATACTAAATAAACCTAGCAAATTTGTTAATATTAGACTAATCCACAGACCTCCTGCTGCAAGAGTTTTGATGTAATGTTATTCCTCATTTGGGGAGAGGCTTGTGACTTGCAAACTATTTGTCATTTCATAATATAACACTTCTCCACTTCAAGTAACTACTTTGCTTATATATCATAAAGTGTTGTAGTCTTATGAAATCCATATTGATAGTTTGTGTAATATTTTAGCGCCAATTAGAAAGCGAGTCTCACAAAGTACTTTCTAAGAAAGCTCATGAGAAGTTAGAGCTGCTAAAGAGCAAAAGTCAAGAGGTAAGTTGTAAAGAATTTATTCTATTACAGTGCATTATTTTTTCTTCTCCTCTTCTGTTGAGTGTTCACTTTTCGTTTAATGTGTCTCCTGTTAAACCTTCTCTTCATTGCTGCATGCTAAAGGCAGGTTTTTCTCTGCACTGCCTTCCTTTAGTTATAATTATCAATTACATAGTATACAAGTTGATTATTGTGGCATGGGAAACGCCCTAACTGAAGTACTATCTAAACAGGCTGAACTAAAAAAATAGCAAAGCAGTTGCTATTCACCAACATGATACCTACCGTAAATTGGGTGCAATTCTATAATTTGTTTGGGCGCTATTAAATCCTGTATGAATTGAAGAACAATTAAGGTAGGGCAACCCACAAAATGAGCACAGTAACTGAACAAAGTTAGTAAAGTGAGGAAAACCAACAGAAAAACTGTAAAACAGTTGCTATTCACCAACAGGATTAAGGTGGGGCAACCCACTAAATGAGCACAGTAACTGAACAACGTTAGTAAAGTGAGGAAAACCAACAGATAAACTGTAAAGTCAGTATTTGTGACATATGCCACACACCAACTACAAAACAAGCTCGCACAGGAAAAACAGTAACAGATATATAATGACTTCATCACCAAATTAAAAACTAACATAGTAATCTGCCAGTTCATGTCCGTCATGGTGATCAGATTATTTCAATGGGGAAACAAAAACATTCACTAGTTCACTAACATTTCTTTAGAAAAGTATTAAATTTTATGTATTTAGTGTTCTTGAAATGCCTTCTTTAGACTAATTAGGACAGGTACTGTAATAGGGTCTCAAAATTCAAGTAAATCAAGGTATAGCATTTCAGAAGAATGTTATTTTTCTATATTTTTAAATGATTAAAAAAGTAAAATCACAGCATTTAACAAGCAAGAAAGAGAGGAGAGTGGCTATAGCAACTATTTGTTATTAATTTTGCCTTGCATTTTTAAACATTTTTTTTCCTTTTAACATAATTGCTATCAATTTCTATTGTTTCCTATTTTGCAATATTGTAAGTGCCAAGCTTTCAAGTATTTCAAAACGAAGAAAAGCAAAACAGTCACGCTTTTTTACTACTACCCACAAGGTTCAAAGTATAAGAAGTAACCATGGTATCTCCTCACCCCCCCCCCTCCTCCTTTTTTTTATTTCGCATTTGGAAAGATATTATAATATAGGTAAACAAAGTTTGAAAAGGATCAAATGTCGACCAATATAAAGGAGCAATGACTTTAATGTCTTTAATGGTATTTTCAACAGTTAAAGCAGAATATCAGTGATTTAGAAGAGATGATGAAGTTCCTATTTCAAGGCATGTTTGTACATCGCTACAGGTGAGTTATTTCACTGTTTATTGACCAACAATATTGCTTGTGTAAGTGAGAACCGCAAAACACTAAATTGTGTGTTTAGTACTAGTGCTTCCATCTTGCCATCTGTCGTTTTTCAAGTGATGCGTTATCATCATTCTCATTTGTTCTTCTTTCCATAATTGTGCCATAGGGACTCAAGGCCTGAAATCAGAGCACTGTGTATTCAAGAGATTGGACTATGGATGTTACTATATAGGTACCTGGAAAAATTGATGTTGATAAATCCATCAAAGCATTTTAATTTCATTTAGAGTGCAGAGGGGTTTATATGACCTCGTTAATGGTGCTACGTCAGGCTGCTTGTACTCGATTGTTTAACAGTTGTATTTGTTTATGTTTTTCAGTTCATTCTTCCTAACAGACAGATATCTGAAGTACCTTGTTTGGACTCTTTACGATAAGGTCTGTTTGTAATATTATTGTGTTTCATGCGCCACAAAAAAATTGCATATATCTTTTGCTAACTTATTTAACTATTTCATCTTTTTAATATGCTAAATACTGACTAAATGAAGGTGCACTAACACGTTAATAATTGGTAACACCTTGTATGTGGGAAAGAACAAAAACTGAGGGGTAATTGATTAATACATTTCGAAATTTCCCACCTCCTTTGCAACAGAAGGTCTTATTCTGATATGAGCTGAGCACATTTTCTTGTTTAACGGCAAAATGAACTGAAACCATTGCATTTTTTTGTGCAATACATATCACTTTGCTTTAATCTTGAGCTATTTATGCTTGTTAGCGTTACCTTAAGGTGTTGCTAAAACTTTGCTATTTTGTTTTGGTTAACAGGTTGGTGATGTTCGGCTGAGAGCCGTGCTTGTCCTTCAGAAGTTGTATGAAAAGAAAGAGTTTACAAGTCAACTAGAAGCACTCACAGAGCGATTCAAGGTCAGACTGCTCTCGAATATAGTGGACTGAATTAAGTTTTAGAAGAGTATATTTTATGGACGTTAGGTAGACATTATTAAATCAAATCTGATTCGTCAATTGTATCAATTCCCAGCACAAAGTCATAGATTCACCAACCAAGTCAGCGAGCCTTAGAATTGAGACTGAATGTTAGTTCATGCATTATTCATTTGTGTCTGGTTAATACAATTATAGAAACCTTTTGTGTATTTAGATTGAATAGCAATCTAATTGATCCAAAGAGCTTCATAGTTAGTTCCGTTACCTATTTTAACGTCACTTCCATTTCAAGATTGTAATTTTGTTTTCCTGCAGGATCGTTTTGTTGCCATGACTTTAGATAAAGACAGTGATGTAGCAGTTGAAGCACTAAAACTTGTCACAACTCTTTTAAGGTTCGTGCGATCAAAAAAATACCTTGCAGCGCACTCGTTTCTAAAAAGTCAAACTAAGCAGCATATTATCTATGTTAGTAGCTTTTGATAATAAAAACCTTAATTTAAAAATCAAGAAATCCTGCTCTGTTATTGCATCAGGGTGTAAAAATGTTTTTGTAAGTAAATTGCTCATTTTTTACAACTATTATTCTCCGTGAACATTGTGTTTGACCTTTCACCTACAAAAGATTGTTATAGTCTCTTATTACACATATATTAACTGCTGCTATCTCCATACAAATTAAAACACCTTCAGATGTTAGCCTTACTAATAATTCAATCCAATTAAACATTCTGTGTGTACACATGTACATGAGATAAATCAATAAGAACTTTTTAAATTTTGGTGATACATTAAGGCAATAACATAGATAAAATTGTTTTATTTATTTTCCGGGATATTGCGTCTTATTTTAGTCTTGGAAAACTTGAGGAAGAAGATTGCCAACAGGTGGAGCTGTTGGTGTTCTGTTCCCATCGAATGGTAGCCCATGCTGCTGGGACATTTCTTGCCCACCGGTTGACCGTAGCTGCTGAACAAGAAATGAGAAAGCTTAGTCCTTCCAAGAGAAAGGGATCTCCCAATAAGGGTTAGCAACAGTAGAATAAAGAATGATCATAAGTTAATAATCGTTTCGTCCGAAACGTCAGTAAATATTTCTTTTTTACGGTGTAGAATTTACATTTTTATTACTAAATTGGATGTACCATATATCCAACCTTGGCTATAATGATCTAAGTTGAGTGAATCAGAAATTTAGTTCCAGAATAAACTCGTAAGGTACAAAGTCATTTGGAGAATGGGTGGTATTTTCAGGACATTTTTAATTTCGTTAAATGTAATAGAAAAATAACTAGCGGTAAACTAGTTTGAGCTGCGTCGGTGTTTCTAAAGATACAATTTAGTAATGAAAATGTAAATTCTACACCGTAAAAAAAGAGAATACTTACTGAAGGGACGAAGGACTAACGTCCGAAACGTCTGGAAGTATTCTCTTTTTTACGTTGTAGAATTTACATTTCCATTACTAAATTGTCAAATGTAATAATATATTGATATAAATCAGATGAATCATGGGGTAGTCACATCTCCCTCAGGTGCACATACCTTTCTCACTCAGGGTTCCACAATTATTGATGTGCTGATAATAATGTTTGTACATGATTGAATTATGTTATTGAAGAACATACACATGTCATTATAAATGCTGAAATCGTCAGTCCGTGTTGGCTCGACAACTTCCACGTTTTGCAGGAAATACCCGTTACTGTATAAGAACCCTAGTGTGCTAAGTCCACTAGTGCCCACAACATTTTCTCATAATTAGGGGACATTAAGAAGATAGCCTGGCGATACTGTAAAGTGTCAAAACACAAACCAGTTTTTATCTTCCAAGCAGTGACTTTATTGTGCATTGTGAAAGAGCTAACTGCGTCGGCAAGTTGTTAATGTTTAAACGAACTTTGTTGGCTTGATTTCAGGAACTAAGAAGTATGAGCAGGATCTCAAAATGATCCAAACTAAGAAAATGATTGAATTTCTGGTTCACAGCGAGGTTTGTTAAATTTTGTTTATTTATACTTTACCTTTTGAGCAATAGCATTTTATATGTGCTGGTTACTGACATGTAAAATGGAATCATTTTTGGTAATATTTGTTCTACGCTGCAACGTGACGGTTAAAACAAACAGTTAAACATAATGTTCACTTTAATGCGCAATCGTCAGAAGCTTGGTTCTTGGATATTATGCTATAAACACAATTGCACAATACAGTATTTCAGCGACATGCTCTACAAATGTTGATGTTATGACTATAAACTATTCTACATTACACAGTTAAACTACATGAAAATCTCATTGCCATTCTTGGTAACACCGAGACTAAAATACTAAATGTTAAATCATTACAAAATGACGATAACAAAATATGTCCACTCGCCAAACTAAAAAAAGCTAACGACTTTGCACTTACGACATTCAAGTAATTAGAACTACAAACGATAGCATTTTGTCAATATTCTATGTTTTTGTTGAAAATTATATAATTAATCTTAAAATGTCTAACAAACGTGAAAATAATGTTCTGTGTCCACAGCATTTGTTAACCTTGAAATAGAATTTATTAAACGCACATAAATCATATGAAAATCGTGAGTTTTGGGAATTCCCAGTTCCACGCTTGATTAATCTTAAATTGTCCTCTTGTGGGTCAGTTACCACTATTTCCTTCGGCATATGTTATAACAATGTACTTTTTATGGTTTATTAATCGATTTTCCGCTAGGAGTACTTGTTATTTTGGAATAGGATTGATTTGCAAAACTTTAATCTTACATCCGTTTTTTATTCTTAGATCCACAGCCATGGTGCTTATCTTGTTGATAGTCTTTGGGGAAAACTCGATATACTCAAGGTTGGTTTTAATTGTTAGTCAGTCGCAATTGAATTTGAGTCTTGTTTGGTGTAATTTGTTAATGTAACAGTTAATTTATACAGTTTACTCAGGTGCGTCCAGATGAACTTGATTTCTCTCGTGTTTTGATTGAAATTTGCCTGGCTGTGGCAGTGTCTTCATCTTGCTGTGAAAGAGGATTCTCTTGTAAGGGGAGACTCAAATCTGAGTATCAAAACTCTCTTGATATTAAAACTGTTGATATGTTCATGAACATCTGTCTCAGTGGTCCAAGTCCCGAAGACTTCACAGCTGAAAGAGAAGTTTTGCTTTGGAACCAAATATCTCAAAGAATGCAAAGGCTTAGCTAAAGGATCCACGACCTAAGCTTAAGAAAGAAATAAACATGATAAAACTGCTGCTGCTGCTGCTGCTGCATATATGTTGCAGCTCTTACTTGTAATAGGAGGAGAAACAATTGTGATACTTGTGTTGCTATGTAAAACTAATAAAATAGTTGTGCTTAATTATTTGATCATGGTTTGCCATGTGCTTTACCTGCAGGTATAAATTACATACTGCTGTACCTGCGGGAAAAATGTAAAGAGCTAGCAGTAGCTTTGCCCTAAGGATCAGTGAAATTCTAAGCTGACTGGTCCAGTGAAAGACCAGACCTAAAAGTTAATTTCGAGCACTGGTGCAATTTTTAGTCTCAAACTAAATTGGGCGCAGACCACATCTAAATTTCTTGTAATTAAAGATTCAACAAGTATTTGACCTTAAGAATAATTAATTAGAACAAAATTTATTTTAAGTTTACGGACATCGATTATCAGAAGGTGTAATGAGATTTCCAATTCAGATGGGTAGTTTTAGAGCTGAGTGTCATTCCTGTTGTAGGATTGGAAGTTAATGACTGATATGTTAAAGAACGAAAGAAAGTCAGGTCAGTAAGCATTTACTTTACTCATTTGAAAACGTCTTCACTGCTTTTTAACCTAATGCTTGCTTTAAAAAGCTCTGGAGGAAATGAAGCGGCGACGTTAGGGTGGCTGACAGGTTAATGTTTATCCATTTTAAGATATTTATAGATTAAACCCGATTTAATAACATGTAGTTTATCTCCTATTGATGGTGCATACTGTGGCATACGTAATAAACTTAAGTCTGATTATCTAGGATTGAATGACACAGAAGAGGCAGCACTAGTAGATGTTATGGTATGTGCTTGCAAGCAGGCTACTCTGGGGCAGGGACCACCAGGAAGAGTTCATAAAAAGGTACATTTTACAGGGCTGAAAAAATGAATTACTTTTTGTGGCTACTGCCTGGTAACAGGCAGTAAGCCTCTATGTCGTCGGTCGTGTAATGTGCGTGCGTGCGTG
>JAOBRB020182585.1:0-12486 GCA_027575285.2 Zoanthus pulchellus
CTTGTTATATAAGAACAAACTGGAGTGATGTGTTGTGAGGAGAAGAGGGACCTGGAACAAAAGGTAGCCCAGTGAACCCTTCTAGAGAGTCTTGTTATATAAGAACAAACTGGAGTGATATGTTGTGAGAAGAAGAGGGACCTGGAACAAAAGGTAGCCCAGGGAACCCTTCTAGAGAGTCTTGTTATATAAGAACACACTGCAGTACTGTGTTGTGAGGAGAAGAGAGACCTGGAACAAAAGCTGGTAGCCCAGTGAACGCTTCTGGAGTGTCTTGTTATATAAGAACAAACTGGAGTGATATGTTGTGAGAAGAAGAGGGACCTGGAACAAAAGGTAGCCCAGGGAACCCTTCTAGAGAGTCTTGTTATATAAGAACAAACTGCAGTGATGTGTTGTGAGGAGAAGAGGGACCTGGAACAAAAGGTAGCTCAGTCAATGCTTCTAGAGTGTCTTGTTATATAAGAACAAACTAGAGTGATGTGTTGTGAGGAGAAGAGGGACCTGGAACAACAGGTAGCCCAGTCAATGCTTCTAGAGCGTCTTGTTATATAAGAACAAACTAGAGTGATGTGTTGTGAGGAGAAGAGGGACCTGGAACAACAGGTAGCCCAGTCAATGCTTCTAGAGCGACTTGTTTTCTTTAAGTTGTAGTACACAGTATACGCGAATCTCTCTAATTTGGGCATTTGCATGCTTTGTTCTTGCTCAGTGACCATCCCAGCCGGTTCAATGACAGAAGTCTGGAGACAATAGGAAACTGCTGGCCAAACCTGCGGCAACTGACAATCGGAGGACCATGTATTACCCCAACAGGACTTGCTCACATTGGTAATTACGTAAGACTCGCGAACCGACGCGATATGTATTTCTAGTATTCCACATAAATAGTAAGTCTTAATCAACTGCCTGATTTACCGTTGCATATTTTATTTAAGTGTCTCTTCTTAAACCAGGTTACTTTGAATATTATTTTGTAGCCAAAGGATGTCTGCGCCTTCAGTATCTTGAATTGGACCGCATGGTCGTTTTCACTGAGGAAACAGCTTATGCATTGTGTCTTAGTGGCTTGAGAGGTCTGGAGGCCATTGTATTCACCTTTACTCCTGTCAAGGACGGAGCGGTTACACAGCTTTTCGGTACGTTGTAACTCCTTCTTCCATTCATGTGAAGAATAAGATGTTTTCACTACTTTAGACTTGTTTAAGAAAACTAACTAGCGATAAGCTAGTTCGAGCTGCCACTGTATTTCTAAAGAAACAATTTAGTGATAAAAATGTAAATTATACACTGTCGGAGTAAAACCGGATTCGTTCTATTTTACTCTGAAGACTATCGTCCGAAACGTCAGTAAATATTCTCCTTTTTATACGGTGTATAATTTACATTACGTGTATCATAACCCAATATAGAGACCATGTGAGTTCCCGTGGCTTTGTGGTAGACCGTCCGACTAGTATACGATCATGGGTTCGATTCCTATCTGGAGCTCAGATTTTTTCTGAGTTCTTTGTCTCCGCATGTGTTTGTATATCTTATTTATAATTTACATTTTTATCACTAAATCGTTTCTTTAAAAAAAAATTCTCCTTTGAACCTTTCGAAGACGATGATGGTGGTGAAGATGATGGTAAAAATGATGGTGGTGGTGAGGATGATGGTAATGATGATGGTGATGGTGATAAAGATGATGGTAATGATGATGATGGTGGTGGTGAAGATGATGGTGGTGAAGATGATGGTAATGATGATGGTGGTGGTGGTGAAGATGATGGTAATGATGATGATGGTGGTGGTGAAGATGATGGTAATGATGATGGTGGTGAGGATGATGGTAATGATGGTGGTGGTGGTGAAGATGATGGTAATGTTGATGGTGGTGGTGAAGATGATGGTAATGATGATGATGGTGGTGGTGAAAATGGTAATGATGATGGTGAAGATGATGGTGGTGGTGAAGATGGTAATGATGATGGTGGTGATGATAGTAATGATGATGACGACGATGGTGGTGAAGGTGATGATGATGATAATGAAGAAGATCTCATGCTTCGTAACATTACCGACACTGTAGCAATGATTAATTACAGATTAATTTTTAAACTAGATCATTTCTTTTAGTAGACTGGGAATTCAACTTTTTTCCGCTAGATTTGGAGAGAAAAACGACCTGCTACTTGGCAGGTTCTACCTTTCTTTCTTTATCGAAATTATTAAATTAAACTTTTTATCAACTGAAAATTTCTTATCGTATTTCACTTGCAATGCCGTCCACTGCCGCAGGTTCTTGTCCAAGGCTGGAACACATTGCCATTCACATCGGGATTTCAGATTTCTACAGTGACATCACCGATCCCGAACACATTCAAGAGTATCAAACGATTGTGACTCGTTTGAAGGTACAAACTTTAAAATATTAGATAACCGTTTAATTTTTATAATTTTTATAATTTTCACAAATGTCTCTATAATTATAAAGTCCTTTTGCAGTCGGTGGTCGCGTGACCACCTAAGTTTACCTCAACCAGCTATGACAACATGATATTCAAGAAAGGAAGGTGTGGGTTGAGATTAGTTTACAATTTATCAGGAATATTTTCACATAAGTAAAAATATTAGGTAACAATGCAGGAACACGTTCAACGATTAAAATTTTTTAAAGACAGGACTTATTATTGTATCTGACATTTTCGTTTTGCTCTTAGAGCCTAAAGAGGAATGCAGAGTTGGCAAGAATTCTCCACATCAAGGCCGATTATGGTTAATGCTAAAGACGTATAGTAAACAAAGCCTTGCTCTACTTTAAAGAGCACTTTTTGAAGGTCAAGCCAAAACGTTAAGCTTTTCTAATCTCGTTGCCATAAGTCCTTGCGCGCTTCACCCTCAAAACCTCTGGTAACATCCATTTTTAAGGCAAGCCAGAATTTTTGTATATTAACTGCGCATGCGTAGAAGTATAAGAAAAAAACAAACAGCAGATTTAGGGGTCAGCAACAAATCTTAGTCTGCCGTCAGTTCCTCCCTAAAAAAGCTTTTCTAACTGGGAACTTCGAGCCTTAAGCTGCCAATCAGATATCAGATGGAAACGGATTTTACCAGATGTGTGTCTCGCCCGTGTAAACAGTAACGTGAAACCATCTGGAATCAAGATTAAAGCATATCAGAACAATCCTAAGTCAATTAAACTGCAACTAGTAGGTTCTATTACAATGGGAAATGCTACGACAGTTACTTAAACGGATTGCGCAGATGAAATTTGAAATTTTCACTCTACTGCTTGCTTTCTGTTCAAATTCTTGGTAAATTTAAGTGACAATTACTGGGCAAATAAGATGATATGATGAGAAACAAAAGATTAAAATAACAGACCCTTTTCTCATTTGTAGTTGCTACTTTCTACAATGACTCCGGACTCAATTTGTAGTCTTAGACTCACTATGAAGTTTTATAACCATCTTCTCTTAACATAACACATACAAAATAAGACATTTGACAATGAGAAAATGAGAATTCATCAAATAAGGCAAAACACAAAAGGTTAAAAATAAAATTATCTCAAAGTTGCTCCTTGAAAAGTATGGGAACAAGTTGGGAGAATTTAGCAATTCAACTGGGACTGAGGGTTAATGCCAACTTAGATTTACACTTCTTGCACTTGCCGCTGGATTGTGGGAGGTGTGACTTCTCGCCCGAAGATTTTGAATTATATAAATGGGTTTTGTAGTGGAAACTACTTTCTCATAGTCAGAAAACAATATATATCAGGTATTTATTTCAACAGAAACAAATAAAAGGTAATTCTTATAGATGGGCTACTCTCATGGACAATTTAACATAGTAGGAATTGAAGTGGAATTACTTTTTAATAATTTATTTTTATTCTATTATCACCTTTAACACTAAAAAGATAAATGAAGAATTATTTACACACTATGTACTATATTCCTTTTCTTTTTTACTCGTTAAAGCCGTTTGAGTCAGTCCACAAACCAAACAACCTCAACCGAGTAGTTTTCATATTTCACATCAATAAACTTTCATTGGATGTATTGAAATTTACTTGATAATGTTATTTGAGCTAAGAATAATACCCCTGCGTCGATTCAAATAAGAATAAATCTCATTTCAACACTTAACCTTCCAACCTTAAAACTGTCTGAACAATTCACTGCAATGTTTTTAGTGTATATCTTGTCACGAATTGTGACTCCAATTAGGCGGGTAGGAAGAGGAAATTTATGCCCACGTTTGAGGCCTGTTGGCGAACAAGAAAGAGACCAATCGTTTTTTTCTATTTTTCGTACTGCCACAAGAAAGTAATTCAATCATACAGGAAGTAAAATATCTGTTTAGCTGAACATTTAAAATATCTTAAACAGCCTATTTTTAAGAAAAAGTCAAGGAGTCTTTATTATTCTGACTTTCTAATAAATAGTATAAAATTATTGTATAGCCGCAGACTTTTACGGCAGGTATTTGTATGGATTGAGGATTCCCTGTAGAACAAAAATAGAAACAAGAGTATTTTAACTCTAACTAATATATTTGCACCAACCATTAGAGCTAAGCTTTTTACTCGATTAAGTCTCTACGGTATATAGCATAACATGCTTGAATTTTGATCAAATATATTCGAATTCATTCTTGATAACGATTTAAGCTAAGTCGCATCTTAAACTTTTTTTAGAATTTTAATCCTATTATTTCATTATGTTGAACATTTTATCGCAAAGTTTAATTCTATAGTGAAGTTAGAACAATTTTGCACGCTCATATGAGAAATAACAACCCATAATACTTTGTCCGATCATATCTGGAGCCCAGACTGTACTCGATGTCCGTGCCGCAGATACATATCTTTTTTTCTAGGAATCCAGTTTCTAAGAATTATGAGGCTCAGATTATGGACTCAATTTTACGTTCACTCGATCCGCACAAACCATTCCTCTATATACAATTTTCGTTTTCTATGAAAACCTTAAATGTGTTCTGATCGATCGAAAAGACTAACTAGCTAGACTATTTCCGCTAGCAGAATATATTTTCCTTGGATTGTAAAAACTTACTTCAGCACCCTCGATTTAGTAAAGTTTGAAATATACTGAACCATTTTACATGCACCTTTAATAAAAAAAAAATAAGGTCTGGACCCATTTTGAAGCTATTGTTTTTAAAAGAGCTGTTTAAGTTGGCTCAAATTGTAAAAAATTTAAGAAGCGCAAAAGCTCGGGGTAAAAAGAATGACTCGTATATGTAGGAGGGTAAGTGTGGGTATCAATATATCTCTAATTTGCCAATTTCGCCTACTCGTCCGCGTACAACGCCGTACTTTCCACGAGCCTAACCAAACAGCAAATAGGGACGTGCCCAAACGAATTAGGTTCGACTAATTGGGTCAGGCTACGAATTAATTGTAAAAAAATAGTTTACGGCAATCAAATTCAGAAAGGGTATCTAAGTATGTTTAAAACATCTAACTATAAACTAACTATACACTAACAATAAACTAATTATACACTTACTATACACTAGCTATAAACTAACTATACACTAACAATGCATTAACTATACAGCTCACTAAAAGTTGGGCAGTGTGTAGAGAACGCCAAGATCAAATCTAATACAATCAGCCAAATTTACCTGGACCACACGACAAACTTGTGTTTAATTTAGCTTGTGGAAAATACAGCGTTTGGACGGGGATCAACTTCCAGAGATATTCGTAAAAAGAGAATAAACAAATTACAGACATACTTTTGGGTCGAACATTGTTTTAATATTCCTCATTATGTTGACAGCCGCTTCAGGTTTGGAGTAATGAATAGCTTTTGCCCTCTTGAATCCGAGTCCATGTTCGGCACTGACGCTTCCTTTGTGCTGGGCTGGTGGGAGAAACACATTTTAGATCCTAAATAAATAGGTCATTTACGAGTTCTCTTGTGCCTCTGATTCAAAACGAGTCTAAGTGCGAAACCTTTCATATGAAAATGAGTTCTGTATTCATTTTCATGCAAATCAAAGTCATTTTCATAAGAATGGCTTCGCACTTAGACTCGCTTTGAAACAGAGGCACACGGGAACTCGGAAATGGTCTATTGAATTTATTTAGCTTTCGGAAGGTCACGTGTAAGCGGGAGCGCTCTCATAGAACTCTTAAAAGGGACTGGGCAAAACTGAATGTAAGGAGCCCTTCTAAGTCCTCGATAAAGTTTTTTTTGCTCCGCGACACTTACGTTTCCCTAACTGGGGACTCAATGTAGTGGAATCTCTGACTACGCGTTCTCTGCTTTGGGTATTCTTAAGGTTGGTGAGCTCATTAGGGCCTATTGGAAACATTGGGGTTGAAGGACACAGTGGTTCAAATGGGAGAGGAGAATAGAGTGAGATGGTACGATCATGTATAGAGAAGAGATGAAGGGCATGTTTTGAGAAAAGTGTTGGAGTTTGAAGTGAAGGGAAGAAGATGTGGAACACGCAATTGGAGGAGAGAAAGAGTGTTGGTTTGGAGAAATAGGATGTCATGAATCAAGCTAGATTGAAGAGTGGGAGTAGGAGAGATTGAGGTAGATCCGGCCACTGTCATTTACGATGATAAACTATGATCGAAATTGGATTGATGACTCCATGACATAAAGTAACGATAAGTGTAAAAAGGTAACGTCCTGTTCTCTGGCCCTTGATAGACTAGACACAACTCTGGTGCTCTGATGAAGTCTATTCCTAGCATTACTTTGGTGATGTGAATTAAACTTTCAATTTTTCTCCGTCTTCTAAATAAAACAAAAAAAATAATACCTGTATATTCAAAGACAAATGGTTCTATTCTGTTTAAAAGATCCTCGTTATGTTCTCGGCAAGTGATATTTAAATGGATATTGCCTAAGAAAACAAAATATAAAATTCGTCACAAAAACATTCTCAAACATTCAAAGCAGGATAAAATTATACGATTATAAACGATCATAACCAGCACATTATTCAGAAAAAAAATACTTTATTTAACGTCAATTGCGAAGGAAGTGGTTGCCCATTCTTCCTAGCCAGAAGCTAATGTTTAATCGCTCGACGGCTCAGATCTTGGCATGATAGTCGAATTTACAGAGGGAGGAAAACCGGAGTACCAGGAGAAAAACCCTCGGAGTCAGATGATATCGACAAATCTCAGCCCACATGCCGTGCCCAGGAATCGAACCCGGGTCATAGAGGTGGGAGGCACGACTGATGACCACTATGCCAACCTGACTCCCTGAGAGCCAAAATACATTAGCGATAACCTGATTGGTCGATCCTGATAGACAGGATTACCCACAGCTACCTTTTACATCTAGTATTATAAACTAATCAAAAGTACCATAACACTCTTTGTTTGTCTCGCCAAATAAGTGCATAAGTATTGTTTCCAGTTTCTCTTGGGATCAAACAGAAAACAAAAATAATGCTTATAAATGTAAAATATTTGAATTACAAATAATTTGTTACGATATTGGGTAATTGGTGTAAAGCTGGAAAATATGTACAAGAACAAACGTTTTATGAACGAGCACGATCAGTTATCAATTTGAAATCAATTTACCATCTCCTAGGTGACCATATCCAACGACTCGTATTGCCTTGTCACCAACCCTCTCTCGGGTAGCAACTAAAATGTCATAAAGTTGCGTCAGGGGCAATGAAAAGTCATACTGTAAACAGAAAGAAATGTTTGCAATTTGTTAGGAAAAAGCTTTACTGTAAAAGAAACTCACCATCATAACTCAAACCTCCCCTAGCTGAAGCTTTAAAATCTTCCCAAAAACTCTAAACTCACCCAAAATCAAAAGATGCTAATAATTTTATGTGAATTGTATTTTTATCAATGTGAGATAATGTGAATAACTGTAATCATTACATAGATTTGAGTGTTTTACTGAAACATACGCCAATCGCAGATTTCATAATAATAAAACTACATCCGGGATACGAGTGACATATTTTCCATATCCTCACTAGCGAAAACATCGTTGACGTCATTCCTTTGTTTTTCCCGTCTTTTTCGTTAAGGTTTTTTCTACTTTCGAAACACTCGTATCTATGTAATAAAAAGTTGGTATAACATGATGTTTGCCTTCTCGTGGAAAAAAAATTTACCTCTTGAAGATAAACTTTATATGTTTGCGCCACCGTGTAATATCTACTGTTATTATATGGATACTGATGAAATACTAGGATTTTCCCTTTTTGCTAAAAAATCATATCTTCACCGCGCGCAGTGAATATACTATTTTTATCTTTCACGTGTGAGGATATTGATGTGGCCATGGTTACCAACATAATTACTGTTTCGAAGCTGTTTCGAAAACGAATAAAAAAAGTTATCTTTTATATGAAAATTTTATCAGTATCTATATAATAAACAGAACATTAGATGGCCGCTTGGGGATACGAATTTTATCTTCTCGTGTTGAAGAATCTCTCACTCGTTCGCTGCACTCACTCGTGAGAGATTCTTTCAGCACTCGAAGATAAAACTCGTATCTCGGCGCGGCCATGTAATATCTTCTATTATCATATAATTATCCATAAAATACTTATATTTCTCCCTTTCGAAAACTTGTTATTTTCACTTGTTATTAGTGAAAATAACACGTTACCATGGTTACACCTTGAGTGTGCTTCACGGCAGCTTTGCGATTCATTCAACAAGGCCGCAAAGTATTTTATGGATAATTATATGATAAACAGAATATTACATGGTCGCTTGGAGATACGGATTAATCTTCTCGTGTTGAAAATATCTCACTCGTTTGCTACGCTCACTCGTGAGATATTTTTTCAACACGAGAAGATAAAATCCGTATCTCCGCGCGCCTATGTAATATCCTCTATTTTTACTATTAATTGAGATACAGCATGCGGCCCCCAACAGTTGCTGTGAATTTGAAGTAGAATACATTATATACTGTTGTTTCGGTTTGCAACATTTCTTATTTTAAAACAACATTCTGAACCAGCCTTAACCCTTTCACTACCAGTTGTATTGCTAAATTCTCCCAACTTGTTCCAGCACCTTTCACTGAACAAGTTTGAGAGAATTTTACTTTTAATCTTCTATTGTTTACCTTGTTTGATCAATTCTCAATTTCTCATTACCAAATGTTTTGTATTGTATGTGTTATGTAAGAAGAATATTCTACGAAAGATATTTACCTCAACTGCGGGGAATCACCGTCATAAATTGTTACCCTCACCATTGAGTAAAACCAAATTAATTTAAATTAGCCAATATTAAAAATACCATAATTATCTTTGTCTGTCCTGCCAAAATTTTGCATAAGCATTGTTTCCAGTGTCTCTTGGGACATTCAATGATCCCTAGAGACAATTAAAACAATGCTTATGCAAAATTTTGGCTGGACAGACAAAGAGTATTATGGTATTTTTGGTATTGGCTAATTGCCTCCTATCTGGTAAGATCACGGTCCTCTCGAGACAAGGTATCAGATTCGGTCTCCAGTTTTTCCGAGATTTGAAAACTTCAGTCTTCAGCTTCAGTTTTTGTGTTTTGCTAACGTGCGATTGATTATTGTCCCACTCATGTGAGGGGAGAGGGGGAGGGGAGAGGGGGGCAGAGGGGGAGGGGAGAGGGGGGCGTGGAAGACTCATATCCATTTCGCACAAAAGAAACTGGAGACAATTAGCCCTGAAAAAGATTTTATTTTGGTTGCCTAATATTTACTACTAAAAAAACTTCATAAATGAAAAAAAAATTTTTCTTGCATTCTATGAAAACAGCTAGTTTTATATAGGTGCTAGCTCGCGTACTTACCTTGTAAACTGTTCCATCGTGTGTTAACGCTTCCGAAATACTTTCTCTGAGAGCCCAAATCGCATTTATCTAGACAAAATGCAGAAAAAAGTTCCTTTGGGTATCTTGCAGTATCGCAATCTTGGGTTTAAATCAATTTTACTCAGGTAAAACTTCTCAACCAAGTAGATTCATCCAGACTACTGTGACATTTTACACTTGAGCAAGAGAGTTAATGTTTTATTCCAGCTTAATTTGAATAAAAAAAACTGAACTCGTTTTTGCTGAGAACTCTGTGCGATGATATAATTAACGTGTTGCTAGAGCACAGTCGTCTCTGTGGGACAATGCGTCGAGAAGCGATTGAGCTCTCATGCTTTAGAACGGACTCAAAGAATGCGGTTGTAATTTCTCTTTCTAAGAGTCCTGAAAACGGAATAAATATTTTATAAAAGAAATAAAACATATTTTCTGTGCCTCCATAGCGCTATGAAAACCTCGGCACACGTTTGGGGAGTTCTTGAACAGATCAGTGAAGCACGAGACGCAGTCTCGTGCTTCACTGATCAGCTCTCGAATTCTCCCAAACGTGCACCTCGGTTTTCATAGCGCTATGAAGGCACAGAAAAAATGTTTTATTTCTTTTATAAAATATTTATTCCGTTTTCAGGACTCTTAGAAAGAGAATTACAACCGCATATTTTATAAACAAAAATGGTTTCGCACATATTTTAAAACATAACGACAAAAAAAATAAAATAAATATTTTCCGGCAGTATAATATTTAGCAAGATAATTCAGAAAATCATCGAAATGTTAAGATGCAAAACTTGAATTTTGTTTATTTTATAACCTTAAACTTGTTCTATATAATAATAGTTTACATTGTTTTAGCAAAAAGCAAGTCATCAGTCAATTTACCATACCTTGGTTGAATCTGTGGCAACAGTTCCATCGTGCACAATGTTTTCTGACATGACACTTTCCAGAAACGAATTCAGTTTCTAAAAACCAGATTAAAACATAGTAGTTACAAGCAAATTAAAAGCTACAAAGGACAACACTCGGGTACCGGTGACCATTATGATGGTTAAAGCTAGATTTTGTGCTTTTTAAAGAATTTTACTGGATAAGAGTAATGTTATCGAGAACTGTAATCAATCAAGAAAAAAAAGTAAAAAATAAAAAGAAAGACTTAACAGAGATTAAGAAAATCCAGAGAACACTAACAGATTTAACGTCGCTGTACTTGTTTACTACTGTAATTTTTGTAACAGTATTACTGTAATAATTTTCATATTACGATTGAGCAACGATAGCTTGTTTGTTTTATAACTTATGCAGAAAACGTTTCTGACAAACTAAGAGGTGAATATCAAAAGAAATGTTTTAAAAAAGAGCAACGCATATTTTTTTAATATTTTTTGTTGCTATATCATTAAAACTTGAAACAGTTGACTCTATTTTTCCAAGTTTCAATCCATTTCCATCCTTGCCATCCATTGCAACAAATGACAGGTCACAATAAATGTTACAATGTTGTCTAGACCGTTAGTTTTGGTATTCAGTTGGAGGCAAGACATAGCTGAGATCGTAAAATGACCTAACTGCTTCAGATAATTACGAAAAAGAATTTGATAAAATCTAAGGATTCAGCAGAATTCGGGTCCGTAACATGTGCATGGATGTTGCAACACTCTTGGAGGCTGCCGTGAGTTGGGAGAACAAATTAACTTTGTGGATACATTACTACGTATTAAACCACTCACATTGACAACATAGTTCAAACGAGATCAAAACAAGGACTTACTATACCTCTTCGTCATGGCTGGCGTTGGAACCAGCAGTTTCTATCAGGACGTAGAAAGGACTCCTGGTTATTGGGCTGGTCAGTTTCAGATTTGTTTCAACTACAGTCATTGCTGCATCATCCAGGAACTCGCAGGCTGTGTTGTGGGAAAATGAGAAGAGCGACAAAAAAATTGAACTAAAAATTTCTTGTTCAGTAGACTAAATGTCTATTGGATCAATAATAAATGTTGTATGATTTGCTTGTGACATACAAGGTTGCAGATCGGAAAGCTTAGCGTTAACACATAAAGGTCTATCGTAATAAAGCACTGCATTGCTTAAACAGAGCTAAGACTTACGGCGTGTATAGTTATGTCTTAAAGAGCGCCTTCAAGGGACTTGCTAAAGACAATATCAGTTTGATAGACTTCAAATGTTCAAATTTCTTGATGTGTGTCAAAATCCGATATGTTGTGCAGTACTGCAATCAGAGAGAGCTTTCTGTGTATAAAGATTGGGAAGGATTTGTTTTTTCGAGTATCGAACGTGATCGGTAGTGCTAAAAGTATGGTTAAATAAAACGATTTGGCTGTGCAAAACGAAAAAAGGTTAGGCAAGTCCATTACTGATTCCGATAACTCGAAAATATGGATCTCTAACTAGCAGTCATTGAGATAAAGAGAACTGAGTCACTTAAATTGGTTCTAATTCACTGGAATGAAACACATAGTCCTCTAGTAAGTGTTCAGAAGTGATTAAGGGGAACCTGTTTTAAAGGTCAAATAAACCCAAATTTAAATTTTCTCTTTTTTGAGTCCAATATGTTTATCAAGAGTAAAAGAAACATATTCTAAAGTTTCAAACGAATTGGACGAAGCACTGCGGAGTTATAGGGAAGTTAAAACCACTAT
>JAOBRB020182695.1:0-12485 GCA_027575285.2 Zoanthus pulchellus
TATCCATCCAATAATAACTCCTCGTTTATATATGCATAATGACTCTTCCCTTTCATGTACTGTATAAGTACTCTGTTTAAGTAACCTCTCCATTTTATCCATCCAATAATAACTCCTCGTTTATATAACCCCTATGAGAAAAGCATCTCCAGTGTATAAGCCTTCTGATAATATAAACCTTCCTATCTAAACTTTCTTATAGAAACTCTTTGAAGTATTCAGAGGCTGTCTGACAATAACCGCTTTCAACTGTGTATATATACCTTCTGTTTGTTAATGTATAATCCCTCCCATATAAAAATTTTTTGGTAAAAACTTTTGCTGTGATTAAACCTTCTGATAAAGCAACCCTTCGAAATTATAATCATTCCGATAAAACTCTCCTGAACATTTAGAAGCCATCTAATAAACCTAGTGATTATTTTCAGAGTTTTATGGTACAATATGCTGAAGGGAGAAACTCTCTGGTTACAAAGATCTTTGTTCATTGGCTTCCTTTTTCACTCTGCAGGAAACCAAGTTTGAATATGAAGTTCAGCAGAATGTACTTGAAGAAAGGCAAAACAAATTAAGATGGTATGGCTTAATCACATATATCACGAACTGTAAAAGAATGCTAGATATTATTTGCATGAGTGATTCTTGCATTGGCATGGTTAAAACAACTTTTCATTTGCTTCTAGCTCATATCCAGTATGACGTTTTATAAAATCGACTTTGGATGTACTTTCTAAATGATTTTAGCAGCCCTTTTTGTCAACTTTAGTATAAACCAGTTAAAGATTTAACATGCATCCTCGATTCTGATTGGCTATTCTACTAGAGGTCTATTGGTGATAGCCTACTTGTAAAGAAAAGATAGTGGATCAAAAATAGTATTAAGCCCCTTTTTTCTACAATATCGATTAATTTTATCGATAATTTTATGTGTACATCCTTTTCTCAACGATTAGTAGGTTCTACAAAACAGTTAGACCTCTCGGCCTCATGGAGTACAAGTATGAATAGCTTATTCGGTTAACGACCTCATGGACTATTGACTCATAGTCGATTCGTGCTCAAGGTCTAATTCTTAATTATCCAGAGTATAAGTTACAGGTTTCAGCTGGACTGTGTAACTTTGTTAACTGAAGGCAAAGTGGCCGTTTTTTTTTTGTTTTAGATACTACTGATAACGACTGGATGTTCGAAAACGTTTTATGAACGTTTTTTAAGAATATTTCTAATAATTTTAGTCTTTATCCAATTCATGTTTATATTTGTTTTAACTAAAGCTGAGATGGGATTCCTCAAAAGAATTTCTAGATTACATTTGAGTTTCGAAAATCAGTAATGAAAGAGTAACTGAGGTTGCTAGATATTGAAAGAGAATTAATCACTACATCAAAAACCAGGTTGGGTTGCTTAAATGCCAATTAATAGAAATTAAACCAGCAATTTCTTCTTTAAGAATTAATAAACGGATCTTTTAAAATACTGTTTGGTTTTTTCCAAAGGAAAAAATGTCATTCCCAAAATCACAGCTAAAATCTTTCAAACAAAATATTTGTTAAAAATTTAACTCTGGGTTAGTGCTAATTGACAAATGAACAGGTAAGACCAGTTGTTAGGGATTTATTAAGAAACGTGAGCATTACACTTCTCCAACATCAGTATTTCTCAGAAACTTTCAATCAATTAGATGAGCAGTGATATGATTGGATGGAACGACTTTCTGTTGTTGCACTTTCCACCCACTTTCCCCTACTCCAGTTATCATTATTCGTTGGAAAAAGTGACATTTGACTTTCGTACCATATTGAGAAGGACACATATACCTCTTTACTTTCATTGCAGGTGTGTAAGGCTTGGAGAAGATACCCTGAGTAATGATACAGAGAAACGAATCTTTGAAGCCAGGTCTGAAGCATGGAGTGAATATAAGGTTTGAAAAGTGATTCTGTAGAGTTACCTATTTAAAGAAAATGGTCAATTGTTATAAAGCACTACTATATTGTGTTTTATCAAGCTTTTGCAAACCTTAACTCATGTACCGTTAAGATAGTACAGTGGTTTCTATTGGCCGAGAGGTGTGTTTTCATAGGCCAATGAAGTATAGAAATGACGTATTAGCTAGTCCAAGTAAGGAGATTTTGTAAAATGATCATGAAATAAACACAAATATATATTTTCTTTCTCAGAGTCCTGAAAATGGAATAAATATTTTATAAAAGAAATAAAACATTTTTTATGTGCCTCCATAGCCCTATGAAAACCTCGGCACACGTTTGGGGAATTCTCGAGCAGATCAGTGAAGCTTTCGACTGCCTCTCATGCTTCACTGATCAGCTCTCGAATTCTCCCAAACGTGCGCCTCGGTTTTCATAGCGCTATGAATGTTTTATTTCTTAATTGTGAAGTATGTCAAGAGTGAGATTGAAGCACAGGATTACTAATAAAAAAAGTCAGAAGATATGGGATGGAGTACCTTGAAGAGTTAAGATTAAGGAAAACAAGGTTGAGATGGTTTTGTCATGTAAAACGTAGGGATGAAAATAACATTCTTAAAAGTGTATTAGAGCGCAAGGTAGTTGGTAGAAAGCCAGTAGGTAGGTCATATACGATCTTGAATAACGTGGAAGAAGTAGAGAATCATGGGAATTATACCAGTGGGTACAAAACAGTGGAAGCTAGTCTGACCCCAGGTGTGGAAAACTAGAAACATTAAATGACGAAGTTCATTTAACTTTTACAAAGCTGAAATGAATTCAATTGATAAAAAAAAATAAAAATCAGATTTCAATTATTTTTCAGACAGTTACATATAGTTTTAGTCAACAAAAACAAAGTTTCTTTCATATGAGCTTCCCTCAGTCATATTTTACAAAGTTCTGCCATCCTTCTCTGTGTACTATATTCCTGTTGTGTATATTCCAGACATTTTGTGCTTTGCGTTCCAGTTACATCGTGGTGATCCCGTACCAACTGTTGAGTTTGATCGATCTTGTACTGGTTGTCAATTAAAGCGAATTCACAGACAGGCAGGACAAGTAAGTCATCTTTTAGAAGGAGGCAGTTCATAAAAGACGTTAAATTTTACACAGTAGTAAAAGAATTTGATGCTGTCGATATAGCCTGAAGTCCTTCATTGGTGTGACTTATTCATTCTTTCCCTACAGTGTACGTTTTTATCCTTTTTTTGTTAACTGTTTCTATAGAATCACCAACGCAGCGCTCCATTTATGATTGTTATTAGAATTCTGCTAATAAGTTGAAAAGGCTTGGTGAAAGTGGGTCAGATTGACAATTTGTGCACTTGTTTGCAGTGCAGTTTTGATCGTTACCTGTCTCTGTAGTGGCTGGAGGCGTGACTCAGTGTGATTTTTTCTCTATGAGTTTAACTTTATTAATCCAGGGATCTGTTTGTCTTACCGTACGTTCGGCCCTTAATTATTGTGTCCATGAGTTTCTCTATACATGAAAAAAGACCTAACGAGCTTGAATATTATAGAACTTTCAAGCAATATTTTGTCTACAGTCGGTGTCTTAATGTGTACCTTTGTTACTGCCCTACATGCCAGACGCCATGATAGTTATGAGTGAGTGAGTGTGATTGATGTCTTGGAGATGGTTTTTAAACAAGTAAACTACTATGGAGAATTTTGGTTAAAGGTCAAAAGGGGATCAAAAATACTAAGTACTTGCTTGTTCGTGTAATTGTGCGTGTTTTGCGTATAAACTGGTATTTAAAATTCTGTGGGTTTACCTTTGATTTCAAGATTTCAGAACACAAGGCCAAGTTTGACCTATTCGTTAACGATGATTGGAGTAAGAGACACATGTTACTCCAGCGGTTCATACAGGCTGGGAGAAAGGTTAGTAAAAATACAAATCGCTTTATTTCAGAAGGAAACTCGAAGTAATATATGTAACATCTCTGAGGGCTTCTTGTTTGATGTGATGGTCTGTTTCCTTTCTTGATACAGGTTATTATTCGTTTACGTGCTGGTAAAAATCTCAGCTCTCTCAGTGACTTTGTAATGGATTGGAGAAAAGGAAAGTTTACTAGAGATGGAACAAGTACGTTTACTGCAATATCATTGCATTTATGACTAATACCATCATCATCACAACCATCATCATCATCATCACAACCATCATCATCATCATCATAACTATCATCTCCATCATTACCATCACTATCATCATCATCACTATCATCATCATCATCATCATCATCATCACAACCATCATCATCATCATCATCATCACAACCATCATCATCATCACAACCATCATCATCATCACAACCATCATCATCATCATCATCATTATCAAAACCATCATCATCGTCATCATCACAACCATCACCATCATCATCACAACCATCATCATCACCATCATCACCATCACTATCATCATCATCACTATCATCATCACCGTCATCACCATCACTATCATCATCACTATCATCATCATCACCATCATCACCATCACCATCATCACCATCACTATCATCATCATCACTATCATCATCACCGTCATCACCATCACTATCATCATCACTATCATCATCATCACCATCATCACCATCACCATCATCACCATCACTATCATCATCATCACTATCATCATCACCGTCATCACCATCATTATCATCATCATCACTATCATCACCATCATCACCATCAATATCTTCATCATCATCATCATCTCATCTTCATTTTTATCATCAATATCATCAGTATTACTAATATTATCATCATTACTATCATCGCCATCATCATCATCGCTTACATTCCTATAAAATATGCAATAAGAGTCTTTTTAGTCTATATTTTACTGAGAAAAGGAACTCTTTAATTTGAAAAAAGAACCGAACCCAATATTCACCATAACCATGACAGTAATGAATAAAACATAGTACATAGTACGTAGTACATAGGATAACACAGGGTAAAAATTAATTATTATCAAATACCGAATTGTAAAGTACGCAATATTGAAACTTCTCGCTCAAAATGAGCTTTACTTTTCATCTTCTTAAGTTTATTTTTAGTTTAAGGCGTTTTAGCTGTTTCTTGATATATTAAGCATACATGTCAATAAGAAAACTTCTTAAACCATGGTTCGATAGTTGTATAAAAGTATCTTTCTGTGGTAACTCAAGGTAGTATAAATCAGTGGGTCTAAATCCGGCACACATTTTCTGTGACTGGCTTATTAAAAGCTGAAGTAAAAATTATAATTTGTCCATCATTTCTCCCAAAAGAGTGATTAGCTGTTATAAATTTTCAGATTATAATTGAAATAATCAATGCGATGAGGACTAATTACTGTTGAACTCATGCTATTAGGAACATCTTAAGAGTGGGGTGTCTTCCATCTGGACTCAAATCAATATATTTTATTATTATTATTATTATTATTATTATTATTATTGTTATTGTTATTAATATTATTACTATTATTATCTTTATCTGTATATTTATTTATTCATTTATTTATTTATTTAATTTTTTATCTATTATATTCTTTGTAAAATTGAAAAATATATAAAATCCAGATGGTTATCAGAATAAATAATGATGATGATGACGAACCTTCAAAGTTGCCGGAATTACTGGTGATTTCAATTTATTGAGATTGAATATTTTATCGTTGATCCTTTTTGCAGGGAGTCAATTAGCACAAAGTGAAGAGGAACGGATTTTAGACGGCACCTTAGCTGTCGTACAACCAGAGGACATACACCATTTCTCTTTTCCAACTTACAAGGCACCAGATACAAAGGAAGACATGGTCAGTCGATGAAAATTTGCTCCTTAACTTCGATACTGGCAGAAGCAGCTGCCAATTTGTGATTGCCGTTTTGAACAATAACTGGGTTTTGTTCTACTTCTTAAATGTTGTAATATTTGAAAAACAAATTTGAATATAAGAGATGAATGGGATGCTCAAGGTTGACTGCAACAAGCCCTTTTATAGCGCGGTTTCTAGTTTAATAAATGTACGGTTTCTCTGTTTGTTTATGCTAAACTATTATTATATACTGTTAGAGAAATGTTTTTAAAGACTCTACCACGTTTTATACAAGTTTTATCCTGAAGTACAGTTGTCATTTATCCTACAGGATGTTGATGCCCTCGGGATATTGGAGGTGCAACCCACTATCGTAAATGTTAAAACAAACGTCCCTTATCACAATCTGAAGGTCAGTCCATCCATTTAAATGAAAACATTTAAAATGCTCAGTTGATTTCTTGTTTCTTATCCTCCTTTCATTTATCTTTTTGCGCTATTAATTAAACTACAATAATCAGGCCCCTTGCCATCCCTTACATTGTGCAGGTACCTCAGCAGTACACTGTTTTGGGCTACATCCCTCATTCTGTAACGTTAGCGTCTTCTGGATACGTTTCTCCCAACCTTGTTCGCCCACTGAGAATAGGAGCAGAGGTATGAGCTCGTTCTATACTAAATATAAATCCATATCATTCATTTTGGACCCCTGGGGCTCAGTTGTTCAAAGGCTGGTTGAATTTAACCCTGGGTTAAGCACAAATTCAAACAAGAATTTCTTCCTTAAGAAACGGTTAACGGTCATTTATGAATACTGTTTAGATTTTTCGAGGAAAAGTCTTGTTAATCCCAAAATTACAGCTAAAATCTCTCCATGTAAGATTGGAAACAAGATGGTGGGTTAACCATTTAACCCTACGTTAGTGCTAATCAGCTTTTGAACAACTGGGCCCTGGAAAACTCACTCTATTAATAGGCTGTTTGCAGGACTTCGTCACATGGTACAAGATAGTCTGGTATATTGGGACGCAAAAGAATTATGTGCTACAACTGCTATACTCCTCTGTGAATTTACAAAAAAAGACCTCACTGTTTTTAATTATTACTAGGGTTTGGGTTTCTAATCTGTCAATCTACAGTATCTGTCGTCGTTGTCAAAAACGTGTAAGCCCGCGTTGCTTTTCAGTCTGCAGTCCCTGGTTAAACCAATATGGCGGATGTTTTGTGTGGGGGGGCTAATGAAAAAGTATAATAAATGCTTTTCAGTGCCCTACGAATATATATAGTTTCAGTTTATTATTCGTAGCTGGTACACGTGCTTTGGCTAACTCGGAGATCATGTAAAACTTTTACAGCTACACGATGAGTAATACGACAATAACAGTTCTTAGATGAAGAAGCGGAGTTGTGAAATGTAGTACAGACTTATTGCATCTGTTGTTTCGTGTGACACTTTCTTACTCTTAGCGGTAGGGAATCAATGTTCACAATTCGAACATTGTCTTCTCTTCATGTGAGATGAAATACTGATCAAAAATAAAATTAATATTTATACAAGTTTTTGTCAGGAAGGTTTTGGGCTGCTCATATTCTTTTTCATTCAGCTAAACCTCGTCACTGTACTTTTGTTATAAATTCTTTCTTTTAAGTCCCCTTCCTCACTCAAAATTTCTCTCTGCCATTCCTGGGTAGTTGGTTTTTCAGTTTTCAAGATGTGCTTTATTTACTCGTTAGTTTATTTTTAAAACTGTCTTGTTTCCCTAGATATTAAGCCCATCATCTCTCACTTTTTCTAGATCTTGTGAGCAGCACAAGCCTTTCATTTGAAAAGCCAAAAGGTTAAAGCACTTGTAAATTAAAACTAGGCAAAGAAATTTTGGAAACTTAGGGTCCCTAAAACGTGATTTTTTGCACTTTGTGATGTCACATTTTAAATACACTATTAAAATGCAATTTATCGTGACATGATTAATGATTTTTCTCGATAGTAATAGAAATGTCAAATCCCAGATCAGTTTGTATTCGTAATGTTAAACCAATAGATTATGAATAATTTAATAACCTGTAATATGCCTAAGTCTACATTAAAAATATACAGTATAAAATTTTTCAGTTTCTATTTTTAGTGAATTAAGCATAAAAATAAGCTTTTATTTTGTGCACATAATTGTTGTAACACAGATGTACAAATTGGATAACATAATTGATAGTATAATCTGAGAAGAAATCCATACTTAAAAAAATCTTGAAAAAAAGTTGAAAGGAAAAACCTCCCTACCCCACCCCCTTGTTCAATCTTCTAAATGGTATATGTCCCATTATGTCAAGATAATTTCTCCATGTCACACAAGGTAGCCCGAGTAAACGCGTAAAGGCTTCTACTTGTGTTTTGTTTTGGCATCTTTTGCTTCTCAATATCCCGAGTAAACGCGTAAAGGCTTCTACTTGTGTTTTGTTTTGGCATCTTTTGCGTCTCAATATGGCGTATTTTGTAGCATGTGACAAGTCCTGCGAAGGACATGTACCCTCGCACACTTCACCATATAGTACTCACAAATGTGGTAAATAGCTGAAATTAGATTGAAAATTTTCCAACGGTGCAGATTATCATAAATGAACGAACCAAAAATTTGAAATAGAAAACTCGATGTAGTTGCAATCAGTGAGAAATCAACTTTGTGATGTTATAGTGGAATATTGGAAGAGCAAGTACCTTCTTCTATTGAGTGTTTTTCTTATTATCTTTATTATGATTTAATTTATTATAGAAATAAAAAACGAACCCGCGCGCTCTGTTCAGTTATAGAACCACACGTGAATTTTAAGTTCAGGAAAGAGGTGCAGAGAGAAAAACGAGCCGCTGGCGAGTTTTTCTCGCACTTCTTGAGTGAACTTAAAATTCACAAGTGGTTCTATAACTATAAAATAAGCTACTGCCAGAGACGAGTCAAAACAAGATAAAACCGAATTGTGGTCACACTGTAGCTTTATTGAGAATTAAAACAACACTGCACAGCCAATCTGAGAGCGCGTTATATCAGCTTTATTTTATAATTGTCTTTCAAAGGGCATCCCAGTAGGGAAACGAACGTTACTTACTCTTACTGGTTTTAGCTTAGATGATAGAATTTGCTGTTTATCACACACAAACTTATGTTCTTCGAATTAATTTGAAAATATTTGGCTACGTTGCAGGATGAAATAGTGAATATTTCTGGAGCAGTTCCTGTTCGTGTGAAAGAGAACCCATCACCTGTCGCAGATACAGAAATCATAGAAGACCGGGTTAAAATAGAACATGAAATGAATCAAGAGCTAACCAAAGTAACTTCCCGTGCGAAAAGCCAGATTTCAGAGCTGCAGGCAATTGAAATGACCACAGAACCAGAGGCTGTGCCATTGGTGGTTCCTTCAGCCTTTTTTAAGCCCGTTTCGTATCATCCTATGCATATATTTGTAAGTATACAACAAAATATAGTTTTTCAATCTGTTTATTAGCTTATATCTATCAAAACAAAGCACATATACTGACAAATTTCTAATAATTTGACATATCGGGACCTCATTAAATTGCCTGGATAACCGAAAGAATATATATTATTGAGACACAAATGTAAACTAGGGGTAACCGGAGCTTAGGCGAGTTAGCAAGGGCCGCAAAGCGAGTCAAATGTGTGTCGACGAAGAAAATGCAATCTCGAAAAACCACCCTTATTGATTGCACAGGGCACCCAGTAATATACAGAATACTTAACACAAATTAAGGGTTAAGTTCTCGTACCTCGAACGCAATTAAAGATTTATAAACATGTGAACAGCAAAGAAGCATTTCAGTCATGTATTTACAAATATTCACTTTTTTCCAGATATTCATAACACTCTAAGGTGTTCAAGCGTGTTTTGTTTTCTTCTAAAACCTCTCGTCACACTAATAAAGATTTTATGCTGTTTTGACAATCTTTTAAAGTTTTCAAGATGATAACTAATTAATTTTAATGAATAATCGAACAGTCCAGATAATTCAGATCCGGATAATCCATAGACTCGTATAGCTATCGGTGAAGTCGCGCTCTGATTGGCTATTGAACAGAGGGTACTTAGCGTGGAATCGCACTTGTGCACGAAGCGATATTGCTGACGTGATTGGCAAGCAAAAATTGTTGCAACCGTGAAAACAAAATGCAACTCGTGTTACGAAAATATTTCTTTTGAAATGAACAAATTTATTGAAAGAATGTCTGCCAAATTTTGAAGAAATTTGAGGAAACCACTCATACTCGCATGCTTAGATCTGTCAGCCTCATGGACAACGAGTTGGAATTGTACATACGTAGTTTATTCATTATGTGACTTCACCGTTAGCTATGTGATTCAAGAAAAATTTCACTGGCTGACGAGTGAATTCCACGTGGAATCACTCGTCAGGCAGTGAATTTTTCTATATAGTTTATATTCACATGGTTTTTTTTGTCAAGGCAAAAAGTTGCTAACACTAAAAAAGCTTCCATGTGACTCAATTCCATTGATTGCTCTTTCCAAACCATCAATATGTATAAAATGTTTCAAACTGGAGCCGGTTTTCATCTCAAGTTTCAAAGTGTTAAGCAGATGAGGGCTACTGACCATTGCAATGTAACTCCACAGAAAAGATGGTCTCAAAAGGTATTAAAACCATTGTAAAGCAAGTTATGGAACCTAAACAATTCTTGCAGCTATTAGCGAATGTTTGGTGGTGAAGAAGGTCTTACAAATATTCACATCTCAGCCGATTAGGAATCAAAAAAACAAAAACTTTACGGCGGAAGGCCAACTGTACCAACCACGCTGCAATGTACAATAATGTGTCTTTTGGAAACAACACTTCAAGGCTCACAAGTTTTCTTTTCTTTTTCGTATCTAGAATCCTGCTCCGGGTCTTCAAGTATTCAAGTGTCCTTTACCTTATGCTGAGACAGACGAAGACTATCATTTCTGTCCATTGCGCAGAAACAAACAACAAAACAAAACAAGTTCGGAAAAATCAAGCAAGCGATACCTTGAACGACAGGTTAGAGTTCCATAACCAAGAGTTGTTCTTATGATTTTCCTCGATGACATTTTAATGATTAGATTGATGGTAACAGTGAGAAACTGATTGTTGATAGTTGATTATAATGCGAATCAATGGCCAAGAACATTGTGATTTTATTAAAATACGTCGATTCATATGAAATATTGGCATTTTTTGTTTCTTTTGTAAAACAGTTGAAATCATGCGTTTTTCCAAGAAGTTAGTTCTAAATAATATAATAAACCAACAGTTTATATAGAAATTTAATTCCCTTATTAACACAAAATTGCACATGTTATTTTTCTTGATATTTAGGATGTCATACCTGGTGTAATGACGTGGAAACGGTTTCCATGCCAAACACTGGTTACAATGAGCAGCAGTCCAACTCTTTCAAGTGTTTGGATACCAAGATGGTAAGTTTTAAGGTTGTTGTCTTGTCTTCGCTTTTGGTACACTTACTTTTCAGCTTCCTTCCTTCCCTCCCTCCCTCCCTCCCTCCCTCCCTTCCTTCCTTCCTTCCTTCCTTCCTTGCGTCTTTCATTCCTTTCTTCCTTCCTCCGTCCCTTACTTCCTTCCTTCCTCATTTCATTCATTCCTTCCTTTCTTCCTTCCTTCCATCCTTTCTTCCTTCCTTCCTTCCTTCCTTCCTTCCTTCCTTCCTTCCTTCCTTCCTTTTATCCTGTCTTCCCTCCTTTCTTCTTTTTCTATTCCCCCTCATTCCCTTCTTCATTTAAATTATTTTCTTTATTCCAATAAAAAATAGATTTAGTGGAATTCCATCCTTTTTCGTTTTAGGGCGGACCCCTTCAGCGAGGACTTGTTGCCAGTACAACCACCCCAGCTGCTCACTTCTCTTCCTGATGATGATGTCATTAGTGATGACGAATAGTAAGTGATTGTAATTGTAAAGTATATACCTAAATAATGTTGTGTGTTGTCGAAGCTAGTAACTGATCTTTAACATTGCTATCTTAATGAAGACAATGACATCTGATAATGGTAATTAATGTTTTTATTATGGCTTTGTTAAAAGCGATGAGGAGGAGAAAGTCGAGAAAAGTTCAAAAATGATACCTGTACCAACGCCAGAAATGGTTTGTGCCCAGTTTCCAATGGCCGAAAGTATCCTGGAGGAGCATAGTACAGCATTTGTGTCTAACTCAAATTTAAGGTAAGAGGCGATCTCAAAAACTGTTATGCTTTTGTAAAGCCATAGTAGCTCTTTATAACTAAAATAAATAGTTAATTAGAGAAGATAAATACAACAGACAGTGTAATTAAGTTACAAGCTATGAGCAATTCGTAAATACGTCAAATAGGATTATTTGCTTATCGCTAAACGTCTTGATTTGAATCAAAAATGCTTTTTTCTCGTACTATTGTCTTGTATTGGCATGGAATACCAATCTGTCAAAAGCCTATAACGAAACACTGTTCAAATTTAAACTATCACCAAAAACAATTACCAAAATGATAAAACTCCAGTCACTTTGTTTATCATCAATACATTTTATAAACACCGTACAGACTGAATAAATAAAAATATAATAAATAAATACACTTTATTTAAGGAAGGTGACACGATTAACCCAGTGAGTTATCTAACACGTGGCCCTCCACCACTCTAAGGTGGACGGAGACTTTTCACTTG
>JAOBRB020182806.1:0-12484 GCA_027575285.2 Zoanthus pulchellus
ACATTTTGATCACGTTGATGGCGAGGACCGTGGTAAATAAGAGTCTAGAAAACGCTTAACCTCTTTCGATTTGTTAAGTATCAGATTGAATTGTTTCGTACAATACTTGATTTGTAAGACACAAATCGCTGTTACGGCTGACAGACTCGACCCAAAATCTGCTGGGCGCACATATCAGAAATTGCAATTCAGAAAATTAAATTATTTTTGACAAACATTAGCCTTTGTTACGCAAAAGATGTGCCACACTCTTCTGTGAAACAAAAAATCACACTTTTTCTGTTCATTTTCTTTTATTTTGAAGCAACACATTCTTTTGCGTCCCATTAACTATTTCACGGGTTTAATCATATTTAACAAAAGGTAATAAAATATCACATCTTAGGAAAGGCGGGGGCAGCTATAGTGAAAACTATTCTTAGTAATAACGATAATAAGATAATCTTTATAGCGCTATTTGTCGCATTCATAGCGCTTTACAAATTATAATTTAAACTAAAATAATTAAAAATGTTATGACAAGAATGCTTCATTAAAAAGCCATGTCTTGAGCTGGCACTTAAAACCGTCTAAAGACGCTGAGTATTTTTTATAGTGAACGGCAGTATATTCCACAGAGTAGGAGCAGCAATGTAGAACAGGCCCGTAGCCAGGGGATTTTGGGAGGTTCGGGCAAACCCCCCTTTTGCCAGCGAACCCCCTAGCGAAAATCAAACATCTACGTTTATTGGAAAAATAAAGTTTTCTGTCTTATCTTAAACATTGTGTAAGAAGTAATAAAGTATAGATGAACATGCTGTTAAACAATATCCAGATGCTTTTAAATCATGTAAGTGCTCTGGCTTCGCCCCTTAACCCCACCGGGGCCCTTAGGCGGGCCCCTTGACCCCAAGCCCTGAACCCCCCTCCCCCGAAGTATCCTGGCTACGGTCCTGTAGAAGGAGCGGCCACCATAGTTCTTGAGGTTAAAAACAGGCTATAGAAGTTCTGATTTGAAGAGCGGAGATTTTTTGCAGGACTGTGAGGTTTCAACAGGTTACAAATATTGTCCCAAATGCAAATGTTACACATATTCATGTAATATTAAGATGCCTTTATGGGAGTTAGGTTGGCATAGTGGTCATCAGTCGTGCCTCCCACATCTACGACTCGGGATCAATTCCTGGGCTCGGCATGTGGGCTGAGATTTGCCGATCTCAATCTGACTTCGAGGGTTTTTCTCCGGGTACTCTGGTTTTCCTCCCTCAGCAACTTTGACTTTCATGCCAAAATCTGAGCCGTCGAGTGATTATACATTAGTCTCTGGCTAGGAAGAATGGGCAACCATTTTCTTCGCAATGGACGTTAAATAAATTACTTATCTTTATTATTATTCATTTCTTTTTTGTTTCGATATTTTTCGTTATTTCAAGCATTTCACAGAAATAGGAACAACTTAGAACAACGAACCACGCGTCAAAACTTACTGGTCAGTGTTATGGCTAAAGGGAGTAGCCAGAATTTTTTAGTGGGGAGGGTTTCAAGATGCAATGTAAAGATAAAAAGGTTCTCAAATACTTTATATATTGAAGGTAGTATACATGGTCATTAAAATGCTCAAAAAGCGCAAACATCAGACACCTAATTATAATTACTCATCGGTTTTTGTATGACAAGCATAGAACACAATGAACAATTGTTGAGATAGCATTGCCAAAATTTCTTTTAATCCTTTTTACAAGCCTAGTGGCCCATGAGACCGGCTCTTATCTCCGGGTACCGTGTGTTAAGCGAAGAACAATAATTGAAAAGGGGATTCGATTTTCTGGGAACCACTGGAAGCTTTCCTGGTTACCTACCCTCCAGCCCTGCCGGCTGACTCGATGACATTGAAGTGCAAGCGACTTAGTAAACAAGAAATTCTGATCTTTGCAAAATTGTTTTGAACGCCAGCGTAAAACGATTTGAGCCACTTCGGTTGTGTATTGTTAAAAAAAACATTTCGATGTCGATTTTTAAGTTTTTCAAACCTTTATTTTTGGAACAAATGCTGTCAGCTATTTATGCTTTAGTTAAGTGGCCAGCTACCGGTCAATTGGGCACTTCCTGTTTTATTCGACAACAAAACAACATTTTTTAAAACACCATTTAACAATATCGAAGCATAGTGTTGGTTTTAAGAACCGAAGAAATGCTATATTGTTTATGGTTAATAAATAGTTTGAAACGATATTTGAGTGTTATTTTTATAGAACACCGACTTGTCCACGCAACAAAGACATTCATCGCGACCACACAAATTTAATATCCTTTAGGAATTTATAAGGGCCGCCCTTACGAGCTCTTACGCCCCGTCCACATGAGTCGAGATATATCGGGGGGGTGGGGAAGTTGGGGATAAGGATGAAATTGACCATGGTTCTTTTGAGAAAACCTGACCGCGAGATTAGGGGTTTTAAGTAACCGCCATCTTACCTCGTTCTGATAGAAACTCACACTCGCGATCCACAAACGTTATCCGAGATATCTTGGGGTGAGCCGTTCCCATGAACCGAGACAACTTTACGATTATAGATAACTACCCTCCAGACAGAGCCATCTCGCACCCCCACCCTAAAACATAATGTAAATGTACAGAAATTTGAAGATATCTCGCCTCATGTAAACGGGTCTATGGTCTTACCTTGTGCCAGAGATAGTTTTGGTGAATTTTGCTGCCTTGTCGTCAGGCCCGTACGAAGAAGAAGAAAGGAGCGTGCGGGATGTGTGCACAATCCCTCCCCAACTAGACTAATTGCCCTAGGCCTAGCATAATTTTTGGAATAATTTGAAAAAACGAGCATAATTCATTTATTATTTTTCAAAAAGCAATACAGTGTGTTGCGTTACATTGTTGTATTTTCTTTAACTTGAGCTGCTAGAAATAAGAACAGAATCAAGAACAATTAGAGATTGATATTATCAAAAAATTATGAGCAACGAGTAAAATGTAACTGGTACTTATAAAAAAGTGAGTATTCTATTCAAGGTCAAAATAGCACGCAGAAAACATGGCAAGCTATACATTCCACAAAGATCTCACCCTTGACGGCCAGTTCAGTACAAACAATCTATCCAGACTTCCCAGTATTCTCAAAAAAATTTTTGCGACAGTAGGTGAAAAATTACTACACTTCACAGAATTTTATTGAAAAAAGAAATCGATCACAAAATCTCGATATTTGTCTCTCCTGTCATAGCATCAGAAATAGATGACGAAACTTTGTTTCTAGCTAATAATAAAAGCTATGCATTATATTCATGTCCAATTAATTTACTTTCTTAAAAGCTTCAAAAAAGCGAATCAATTATTTGATAAGTCGTCCGGGCCCGTCAGTTGCTTAGGTCCGACCAACTGTAGGCAATATTGAAGTCCATGAACATATCAAAAAAAGGTATCATTAATAGCTGTTGTCCCACCTGATTTTAAGCTGGCTCAGATTGTACAGGACTGACGCTGATCTTTTGAGATAAGTGAACGAACGACTTCAGTTCAGAGTAAGAAAAACACTATCACAGCGCTCATAAGAACGGCGAGCGATAAAAAGTGTAAACACTACTGAAAGAATCAAGTTGGCAATTGGAAAATGAACTGTACGTCGAATTTATATCTCAGACCGTCTCATTACAGAATTAGGAATTCTGATAACATTAAAAATAGAGTTTGTTTGCCATGAATTGTAACTTCTCAGGTAATCACGTGGTTTGAATATTAACTATCCTTTGAGATATGTGAACGTGTGCTAAATTTTCCCGGCCTAAGTTAAAAGTTGGCTCTGGGTACGAGAATGAAGCGAAGCATTTTTAAAAATGTCAACAATGATTCAAAGAGCGGCTTTTCCTGCAATTTATAGCTTTTGTAATCCGACTTTAGACACTAGCTTTTAAAACAATCGTCCCACTCACCCTAGTTGTATCATTATTGGTTTAGGCCCAAATAGGAATTGGGATCTGATCCAGACGATGGGGGTGATGGCCAGTAGTTCTATTGGGGTAATCAAGGCAATCAAAAATGTTCTGGCGAAATAATGGAAATCATTTCAGTCGACTGGGATGATTCAAACTGTCCCATAATACTGCGGATTTAGTTTGAATATGAACTTGCGCTTTCATGACGGACAAGAAGGACGCAACCGAGTTCAAAAGTTGCCCTTTTACTTAAGAAGTTAGAATATATGAAAGTTTGCATAATGATTTTTCAAAAACAAGTGTTTAAAGATAAATTGATAAAGAAAAGGTAAAAAGTCATCCAAAGTCCCGAGACAAAAAAATACATTCTTTTTCTCTGGTGTTCAAAAGCTAATACAACTATTAATATATTTAAGTAAATTGGAGTAATGAAAATGATTATATGGAAACTCGGTTCACGAATGACATAATGGCTGACGAACTATCTTCAACCAGATGAACATTTCTGCTTTAGTTTAGAAGTTTTGCATAACTTCAAATCTCTTAGGAATTTTTCTTTGAAAATATAGCTGTCACATGATGTATTCCTATAACAAGTCCAATATTTCTACGTCAATATCTAAAGAAAAGAGACATTTATATTACATTACGTTACATTACAGACTACATCTAAATGCAATATCTTTTTAAATAAAAATTAACAAGCCAAAAATTTATTGTATTTCTTAGTTCATATTCATGGCTTTATTAAAGATTAAGACTTTAACGACTCTGCATCAGTTTTTTTAAAAATTTTCTGCTTTATTACGTCCTATGTTTAGCAAGCATTTTTCTTTTCTAATCAGAGATTTACGATCGTGGCTTTGATCATAACGAATTCGGAAAATGAAAACAGCTGTTATTCCCATAATTGTAGAGAGCAAATACTTCGCTTTGCGTGTCTGTTTTATTACATTTTATTGATTCTAGTTATTTCACAGATTAATCTTTTTTTTTAGAAAAAATATTTTTGGTTGTGTGGGCGTTCAGAAGTGTTCACATCAACCTTGATGACATGTAAATTATTCTCCTAAAACATTTCGCCTTTATCCTGTAGTATTCCTAATGCAGTCTTTAGCATGAACTTATTTTATTCAAAAAAAAACTTAAAGAAAAATAAACTTAAAGTTCTATTTTCTTCAAAAAATCTTTTTTAAACAAAATACCATTCAAATAAATTTTAATAAATTTTAAACGAAAGAGAGAGTTCACAACACATAGTTGAGTTCTTTTGTTAGATGTTACTTCTTCGCTTTCAAGATAGCGAACGATTCCTTTTCTCAACTACCCGAGAATTCTGTAAAGTTTTTTTTTATTTCGTGGATGTTCACAAAATCTAAATAGTTTAAAAAAGGACATATACTGGTATCCGAAATACAAAATGGGTGATATCAGAGTATATACATGAGTATATATCTTTTAAAATTTGAATTTTAAGACTTTTAGTCTTAATTGTGTAATCTTGGATCTTGTGTCTTTTTGTGAAGTGGTTTTTGTCAGAAGAAAAATTGTTAGATTATTGTGAAAACGCGTTTTACTGTTTGTAGTTCATTTTTTGCTTTTGATTTTAATATCAGGTTTTTAATGCTACTTTTAATCAGGGCCATTGGTTTTTCAGTGTCCTAGATCAGGATTTTCTTTCTTTGAGTGTTAAGTCAGTATGAATCTCTGTACATAGATAGCAATCGAATGTTAAAGATTATTTTATTTCCAAGATCACCTGGGTTTTGTGAAGCAATTTTCATAAACCGCATTCGGCCATGATAGCAAACAATGTATCTCATATCAGGGTAAACATGCTATTACTCAAAGCTTTACAATCCACGCGTGAAGATTCGCAATCTTAATTCAAAGACATTTTTCTGTAGCACCTTCCAATAATCAGAGTAAAACAATTTGTTTTGTAAACATTCGGAATGGATTGACTAAAATGCGAATTACGCAAAATCTGGATTCAGAATGCTTTTTTGAAATTATAATAAGAATAAAGTGGAAAGTATAAAAAAGCCAATAAATATCTGTGGAACAAAACAACACAATTTATTTCTTGTTCATAGGGGTTTTTGTCTGAAAACAAAGAAGTTAAACATTGGAGGTTTTAGAATTCAAAAATTCTTCCTTTTAAACAAAACATCATAAATCAAAAGGTCACCGCTTTCTCATACGCTTATTAAAGAACCTTGCAATTCCTTTATATAAATGATAAATTGTATTCGCGGGGCTCGATATTATCTTTGTTGATTTTGTAATTATCTTCCGAGAACTCGATTGTGGCATTTGTATTCAAAAAAACCGTCTGTCAGTGGCAAACCAGGTTTGATGGACCGTGCTTTTTAGCACTCTGGGGTCAAATCTATATAAAGTAATATTGTGTTCTGAAGCATTACTCTTAAAGCAAAATCACAACCGGCCACAACTGTTTTATCCAAGAAAGCCGCAACAAACTTTTAAAAGGTAAAAGACTTTGTTGTTTGTCAAAGTAACTGGGTTCTTCGTAATCGAAAAGAAGTATTGTCGTTTGTTCGGATAGTTCAAACAGCTATAAACTTACAATGAGCTCATGCAATATCTGGCCATTTCGTTCCTTCAAAAATCCTTAGTAGTATTACAAATTACAAATATTGTAACCTGAAGATGACTTAGAAGTCGAAAACGTTCGTTTTTAAAATTTAGATTTTTAAACTTTTACCATTTTAGTAATTATTTTATTACAAATTAATAACGAAACATTCGGATAACCAATATTTTTTGTTCAGCCTTGTTCAGACCATCTTTTTGCCTTTTTGTGCTGTTATTTTACAAAAGCATTTTAGAAAAAAATTATTTATTTTGCCAATTTTATTCAAGAAGCGTATCGAGCGTTCCATTGGCTTCTTTGTATCGTAATTTACGTAATATCTGAGCAGAAATCAGACAATAAATTTTTACCTTGGTTGAAGGAAGATAGGCAAAAAATTTTCCCCTTCACAAACCCTAGCCAAAGTCCCCAATAAAAGCTAGAAAACATTAACATAAACGTTTGTTATTTTTTCACGTTATGAACCGATAATCAATCGAAAATATTGTGGAAATCTGGATAAATTCACCAATTATTGAAAACCTTTGTGAAGTATTTTAGAAACGAAAAAAAAGTCTTTTTGAAATTAAAACGTAGAAGCCCATATTTTACAAGAAATTGAAATCGGGAATAAAACGCAAGAACTTAAAAAATGCTAGATTGGTTTTTAACTACATCTATTAAAACTTTAATTGAAAAAAGGAATTAATTTCAAGATTGGAAGAGATCAAAGTAATATCTACCGTGAATGTATGATAGAAGGTAGATAAACCGCTTTTATTTTAGCATCTTATTCAAAGGATCCGCGACAACTTCAGCTGGTGTTTATAAAACTCCCCATTTGAACTGGAACTTTATATATAATGGGTGTTAAGATTTCAATGCATAAGCAGCTAAAGTCATTCCGAACAGGAGGTCATCAAGACTAGTTATTTTTTCTTCCGAAGAGTCTTTGTGTGCGAGAGTGTTTTAGAAATACATTATTTCACAGACTTTCCTACTTGAATCTATTTTAAGATCATCTGTTAAATGGTTTTTAAAATTCTCTTCTACTACGAACATTTTGAAATATCAGCTTTTAAAATGGAAACAAAATATTTCTTTTAAAATACAAGAAATTAGTATGACAACATCCGCTACCAGAATAACCCATTGTTCGACGGCGCTTCTCATGCGTTTAAAGAGCTAGTTCATAAAAAGGTTTTTTTAAAGAGATTGACAAATCTAGCGTCAAGTGTCTTTTGTTTCGTGTGAACGAATAGGTGCTTTAATGCGTGCTATTAAATGAAAACAACATAAAAATCATTGATTTCCGAAGAAATTTAAACAGTTTATGATGCGATCAAAATAATTTTTTAATATCAAAATTGGTTTGTTATTTCACTGAAAAAGATGCGCCCTTCAATCCAGATGAAAAACCTTGTCCTTGCTAAGGCGAGTTGCTATCCTGATTGGGAATTGAACTGAAAAGGCGCAATAGGCCGGCTTTTGCCACGTAAAATGATCTTAGCTTGCAAAAAACTTCATATATTTAGCCATATTGTTGGAATCTTTTTTTACTATAATGTATTAATTAAATGATGTTAATAATGAGAATATACTCGGAAAAAAATCCGAGCCCCATCATTTAATTATTATTCCACCTTAATGTATTAATTATTGTCACTTTTGTTGCTTCTTGTAGTCGTAGCCGAAAATACTTTGTAACTGAAACACGAAAACTTTTAAATGAAACTGTTAACAAGCAGTATTATATTTATAAAAAAAAAACAAATTATGGCTACACATCGTTTTCATATTCATAAGAACATCATATTTTTGATGTTTATATAAGATTATAACATTTAATGAAGTTTCATTAACTAACGTTTGCTATTACATGTAGATCTGGATATTTTCTATATAGTAGAGACTTGATAATGAAAACAAATCGGGAATCTGTAAAATATATTTTCAACTTACTAGATTCTTTTAATTGGCATGAAATGAGACAATACAAAACATAAGCTATCTGGAATTGAAATGCTTTTATTTGTATTAAAAACACATTTTACAATACCAAACCGAATTTAGGAAGACTTGCGACAAAAGTTTCTCTCTTATATAAAATAATATTGAACGTGACTCAAACATAGTTTAATGGTTTTAAAGCAAAAAGGTTTATAATTTAGGTTCTATTCGCTTGCTGAGCAAGGACAGCTGTTAGTCACATGCGTCATTCACACCAACTAACCGAAAGCCGTGAAACAAAAAGTGGGTTAATTTTGAAAACTATATTCAGACCTAAATAAACCCCAATAACAATAATTTTTCTCCTACAACCGCGGCTAAACATCGTTTGCTAACCCTTAATCACCCTTCTATAATGATATTCAATTAATCCACATTAAAAAAATTTTTAGTAATAGAGACTCAATCCGCATGCAAGGCTCGCGAAGTTCATCTCATACTCAAAGCATGTAAATACTCTCGAACCTTATGGACTCAACATAAGAGAAGGATCTGCAATCATATTTTTTTCCTTTTTGCTTTTATCTTTTTTTATTTTCTATATTTTACTGCTTGTATTTGGTATTTACATCTCAACCGTTTAAATTTTTAAGTCTGAAATATCATATGCAACAATACATATATTCCCCATACGTACTACTCTTGTTTGTGCAAAAGTATCCTGATAACTTGATGAAGACTGATTGGTGTGGCTGATCAAAATAAAGTTACTAGAAAATATTTTCATTGTTTGTCAACTTTGCTCATAATCATTCTATTAAAGTAAACCGGCTTTAACTAAACTTCCTCGCTTTGGAGAGTCAAATTTCCTTACCGGTCCACACCTCGGCACCCAGCATTAAGTAGCAACGTTGTAAATAAAAAAATGCCAAAATTGTTGAAAGGCTGCCCGTTTTGATAACTTGTAAAAAGATATTTGGATGTATGCTAACATAAAATGTCAAAGAAGAATGACGATTTCACAGGGTTTTTGTCGTCCCTTTTACACTAGCTTTTGCTTACATCACGAAGAAATGTTCGTGATCACTCGAGATCAGTTATGACGGACTGATATTGTTCTTTCCTCCTATTATGATACATGTTGCTAGCTATTCTTGTGTGTTTTTATTTTCCCAAAATATTTAAAAGAGCAAGAGTCTTGTCTTTCGATTCTCCCACGCGTCCTTTAATGCTTCCTGGCCACTATTAAACAACCTACTATCCACCCGCCGGCGGCCGTGCTTAGCGCAATTGTAAGATCCCTGCTCTCCGACACACAGATCGACAATACAATTTAGGCTTTGCCGATATTCGAATATTTATGTGATCTTCTTTTCCGTCTAAACCAACTCAGTTTTCCATCCTTCCTGAATCTAGGGTAAGTCAGTATAAATGAGTATTAGCGTCTGCTGGTTGCTGGGAGCTAACCTGCAATGGATTAGTGTCCCGTCCAGGGGAGTCAAGACTCTCACTCTATGAACACGACAGAAATCGGGGATAAGCGCCGTCCCCACGGGCCACTTGCCTCTTAAAGCATTTAAAAACTACCTATAGCTTGCTAAAGACATTATGACCATGGTTAAAGACTGGTGTGAAAGGGACAAAAACATTGTTAATCATAGATGTTAACGACCTAGATCCGACTAGTCAACTCATTCTTTGTAATATTTGGTTTTAACGCAAAAAGTTTGATAATCTTAACAAATATCTAAATTATATGGTACAAACTTTGTGTATAACAGTTATTGAAAGTGCATGAGAGTTTGTGCTGGGACGGTCTAATCAATGAAGCAATAAATGATTGGCATGTTGTTAGGCATCAGTATGGGAATTAGAGATCTCTGTGATATTGATGCAGCGATCGATCTATCACAATTTCTGAATTTCATCTGGAAAAGCAAGTCATTTGAAATAGAATCTCGCATGTATTGCACTTGAATAATATTCTTGATAACAAAATAGACACTCCCCTAAAACATTCTAAGATACAATAAATCTATATTTAACTATATTAAGCTGCTCTAACGAGTTAGAAAACTATGTTTGAAAAGCTTGTTCATATACATCGCCTTAGCCTTAGGGAAAGCACTACACATTTCGAGTGATTATTACACGATTGCTTGTAAGGCCGCCGTCTGGTTAGCCCAGTTGGTAAGGCGCCAATCTATCGTGCGGGAGACTCGGGTTCGATTCCCGGCCGGACCAACACTCAGGGTCTTATGAAATAATTGAGGAGAAAGCGCTGCCTTTGCTCTAACATCTGCAAATGGTTAGACTTTCACGTCTTCTCGGATAAGGTCGTTAAAACGTAGGTCCATTGGGGATTGTATCTGTGTTTATTTGTGTGTGTTGTAACTGTACATGTGAAAGGTCTCCGTCCACCTTATTTATTTATTTATTTCTTATTATTATTGTTATTATTATAATTATTATTATTATTATTATTATTATTATTATTATTAACATTATTATTAGTATAAAAATGACCAGTAAATCGAGCCATGCAAGAATCATTCTTTTCGTACTTTTGGCTGCTGTAGCCTCTATGTGTTTTAGTTTGCATTAATTTCTGTGAGCGGCATGAATTAATGAAAAGTCTTAAAACAAAGAGATATTAGGCAATAAAAAAAGATAATGTTTGCCTGTATTCGTAGACGATCTGAAACTGGCCATATGAGGAACCTTTAATTCTCTTTGAATAGGTAGTATGCCATTTGGCCATGGGACGATAATACAGTTAGTAATGAATGGGAAACGATACGGTGCTTCTGTGTTTTTACTTTAAAGAATCAACTAGAAACATTCTTAATTTAAATTCTTTTTTTTTTTGAGCATCATGCAGCTGCTGGGCATTTTCTTGAATTGATCTTAATATTCTGCCATTATGAGTTTCATTGTTCTTATGAAATTGTTCTTGAATAAAAAAGCGAGTTGTTAATTGCCTAAGCTATAAAGTCACTGAGCTTTTTGCTTTCCTTATACGGTGTTTATAAAAATTTTACTGTTGGGTTGTAAGAGATCAAAAACTACCATTCATTATTCATCGTCTCAAGGCCTAGGTTTTGTTTCGATAATCGTTCAACATTAAACTCTTATGAAGTTATAAACTATACGGTTCGTTATAATTCCAAACAATAATAAATAATTATTTTTTTCAACCATTTTTTTTTCTATCAAAAATTCTCCTCAGCTAAAACCTCGTTATCTTTATTTCAAAAAGCGAGTTGTGTTGTCTTTTACTAAACCTATTTTCAAAAACAATCGTATTCCTCTTTTGAGTGGGCGTTACATTTTTTCCCTACTAACCGCAAAAATTCTCATTAAAGAACAACCTTTCTGATTGTTAGCTTTTACTGATGAATAAGAAGAGAAGCTATATATGTTTTTGGTAACGTATATTTTCTGTGATGTGACACCTGAAAACACCCACGCAACAGATTCAAGTTGCCTTCTGCTTATAGTTATACTTCCAGAGCTGTAAGTACTAAGCAGTTTTGAATACATGATTCGGCATAATATTCTCATGCAAAACTAGTTATCTTAAAACTTTATAGACCAGTCAAAAATAGTATTTCAAATAAAGTGCAGTACAACTTTTATAATATTGAAATATCTGTTTGTTTGTTTATTAATTGAAAAAGCGTGCACGGACACGCCATTTATTGACATTTCACAATCTAGACAAAATAAACTTTGTTTTAAAGAACTGGTTCATAAGTGCAATAACAGATATATAGAGATAAAGAGATACTGACGGAGACAAATATTGATAGATAATTGAGGAACATGTGCAGCCTGTAGGGCTATATTGCTCATTTAATCATACAGTCTTTATTGCTGATAACTAAAGGTATTTATTAATGACTACTGTAAAAATTCTGCTACAATACAATATAATACAATACTTTATTTAGACACGTTACGTCCAAGAGCACAAGTGCTCGTTCAAAATACGAACGTGTATTTACAATA
>JAOBRB020182917.1:0-12483 GCA_027575285.2 Zoanthus pulchellus
AAAGAAAGGGGAGTAATTCCCCTACAGGAAGAAACCTTGACAAGTTAAGTTTGAAAAATGCGGGAAGAAAGTCACTTTATGCGTGATGGCGTGAAAAAAACAAAAATGCGGGAACTTCACGGCAAATGCGGGACACTTGGAAGGTCTGCATATGACTGAAACTTACAAACCCACATTTAAATTTTGTTAAGGTCCATAAACTTTAAAATTCTACGTTGTTACAATAAACACAAGCTATTATAAATGACCCTAACCATCTGGAATTGATTCAAATGTTGCAATTAGATGAATGTGGTTAGAAAACAACAAAAAGCAAAGCCTGAATGAGTGAGACTAAATTTTAACTGCCATGGTATTATTTTATCAAATAAGATTTATATATCCACTTCCATTTCTTCTAGATAATGGTTATTTCCCAGTACATCAAATGCATTTAGAATGTTTTGTCTTTATCCATTTAGAATCTAATCTGCATGTATTCTCCAGATTTCTTTACTGGCATTCATACAAAGCATGATTACTTTCCATCAATAAAACTTCATTCTTTAAAAATCAAGATCGTTTTGTTAATTATGACTTTATTCATACTTGCTAGTTAATGCCAATTCTTTAAACAAATTTTGCAGATGCAGACACAGAGCAGAAAATTTGAAAATCTCCACAATCTCACTTTTGAATTGCCCCAGGTCACTTGTGATAAAGCAAGCAGGTTCAGTCAACATTATCAACTTCAGCAGTGGGTAAAACAAGTAATTAACATTGTATTCAAAATAATGAAACAAACTTGTCAGAAGCTATATGTAATCTCTAAGTGCATTGTCTTATAAATTGAACCCAACACCTGCAAAGGTTGGTATGCAAACATAGTGCTAAGATTAGGACTCTTAACTGCATGTTCACCTTAAATGCACTTCTTGTAGAAAATTTCCTGATGAAACAAATTAGAACGACAGCAGAAGAAGTATGTAACACCAAGCACATTATTTCAATTGCGGAATCACTCCAAATCACCAGCAGAAACGTTTGTAAAATGTAAGACAAAGCACAATAAGTCACTCCTCTTTAATTACTTCAATGGAAAATTGCTAATAACGAGCATATAATAATTTTATGTGCATGCATGGAAAAAATTGCTAACCACAACACAAGACTAGAATTAATTGGTATTTCATGGAAATTCTTTGTCATCGGCGCTACTGTTTTCGGGTACATATAAACGTATGCCAGCATTGAATGTAATAATAAAAGTACATCTAAAGATTTCTCTTCCATTTATTAAGAATATTATCAAAATACAATTCAACTTTACAATATTATTTCGCATGGCTCCTGAACAGCGAAAATCTTTAACAGATTCTTCAGGTGAGTATGAGACTAAGGGTTTCTGGTGAACATTTTTGTGAATAGTAGACATTTTTGTCGAGTTCTTAAAAACTCTATCTTTTTGCAGACTTTTACGCGTTTTGGCATCAAAAGGTTGTTTCAGCTGAAATATTTGGTAAATATTTCCGGGGAAACTAAACCGTGTTGAAAATTAATACGCAAATCACCGTATAAATAAACACGCTCCGTGAAGAGCGACCTAAAATAGTTCAACTGAATTTCAAATAAAACCCTACATCAGTTATCATCTTAGAACATTAACCCTGAAAAAGCTGCTTATGGCCAAAAAGGAACTTTCTAAGCACCATTTCTGGATACTTTCGACACCTCCCACGAACGATCATGTTGAAATTCACGACGGGTACCGTTTACATAAAAAATTTAATTTTGCCGGAATGATCTTGCTTTTAAATGAGCTCGACATACATACCGATAGAATCTTTTTACTGATCACGTATTTTTTTTAGACAACCAACAAGTTTAAAGGCAACAGCTGCTATAAAATACGTAATAAAAATTGCTTTTAGTTTTTTAACTGAGTGGGCGAGATAAATGTGGGACGATTTGTCTTCGATCTTTATATATTAACAAATGATATAGAAAAATGAAATCATTGAACGGCCAGAAATTGTCTCGCGGTATCTATTTCGGAAAAAAAAAACTGTTGACGAGTAATAATTCTAAATTATGTGCAGCGACATGCCGAAGTATTGTGGTTTTATGTGACCACACTAAAGGATACACCAGCCTTACAGGTTGGCACAATAATTTAAAGTGGTTTGCAAACTGAAACTGAAACATCTATCATAATCGGCCCCCATGATCTTTCAGAATGAAACAGAAACAAATTCCATTATGAAACACGGTCAGTATAAACGAAATTTTGCAACCAAGAGAAGACTTAAGATAACTAGGAAGTCGAACAACAGACACGAATGATTACAAACACAAAACAGGCGAACGAAACAGCATTTTCTCAGCTATGTAAAACAGCGATCCAAAAGTTAAGCAAAGTTTAAAATAAGTCGCTAAGAAATCTCGGAGCGGAAATCTCACCTCCATCAACATAAATTTCGATTCCGTAACCTTCCTGCAATCCAGAAGTCCAGCTTCCTTCGTACCGTGCACCACTTTCAGACCGTTGCACTCCATATCTGGCTTTAAATCCTTCTTCCCATTCACCCAGGTAGGTCCACTTCCCTCTGTATTCAACACCAAGGCCATGTCGTTTACCGCCATACCATTCTCCCTCAAATCTGTGTCCATTAGGCCACACATATAATCCACTAAGTTCAAATCCATTGTACCAAGACCCTTCATATCTCGCCTGTCCTTTAGGCCCCGTACAAATTCCATGCCCGTGAGCTTTACCATTTCGCCATTCACCACAGTAAGTTCCACCATCTTCAAAGTCAAAACGACCCCCGTTCATAATCAGCTGTAGCAAGCATAGCTCGACAGCAGACTTCTCTAATCTATCACTCACATGCTGAATTAACAGAACACTCGATATGAGCTCAGAAGCAACAAAACCCTGCATGTGATTATTTTTTTGTTATGGTACACTGCGCATGCGACTGCTTCAAAACGGCTGACTCAACGCTGGCTCATCAGTTCGAGAAAACAAACTTTCAGAAATTGCACACATTGTTAATTCTTCGTATCCTGCTGGTGAACAGTTACTGTTTTGTTATTTTTCAGGAGCACTTTAGTTATGTCACTTCAGATATGGGTTTACTTTTTTTATAACTGTAGAAATTAGTTATAAAAATGTACGTAGAGCACACTACCTGATGAAGACTGCAGATTTGGTCGAAAATTTGTATTTAGTTTTTTAAACAGATCAGATTACTAGAGTTTTTAACAAATTAGTTATATACAATATAAGGAAACTTAACAGAATGAGATAACCAATAACTATATTACGTTTTAAATGTTCGGTGCGTAGGAAGATGGAGTGATTGATGTACATTTGTAGTTCTCAATAAAAATGCAAGTTATGGAATAACAGATTATCACACCTAAGGTAAAATAAAAGTTGAAATATTTATCACACTGAGATTCTTAAAATATTAGCATACACTGTCGCAAACGCTGGTTGTTGTTGGAGCAACAACAAAAAAGTTGAGGTAAGGGAATGCGTTTGTAAGACGACAAGTCTGCACACCATTCGAACTTGCCTACATTTGTTCGTTTGTCAGGGATAAAGCCCTGATTTGGCTTGTTATAATTAAGCAGAAGAAATCTTGATAAGTTATCATTATTGATGTTAATCAGCTTAAATGGTAATAGCTGGCTTTCGTAATTTTTCCTCAAACACCCCCTATAACAGAAACTGCGAGATCGAATTTTAAAGGCGCTGTTTACATGAACTCTAACACGAACTCGAACGAACTCGAACCGATCTGAGCTCGTATCGGTACCCGTATGTTTCTTTACTCTCGTTTACATGAGACCGATCGGAAAAAGAAGCCAGATCGGCACGACTTCTTGCCTGTTGCTAAACCGAGACGAACAAATTTCTGAGTGTCGTTCTCATGTAAACGCATTTTTTAGGTCAGCGAGACGGTGATCAGACATGCGCATCATACTCCCTTCAAATTACACACGTAACTTACCATATGACAGTAAATTTAAAAAGATTTTTAGAACCGGTCCCATGTAAACAACAAATAAAACATCGGCACCCACCGATGCCGAGATGAATTCGAGATGAATTCGTACCGGTCTCATTTAAACAGCGCATTAGAAAAAATTCCCAGGGTTAGACAATTTTTTCGCTTAGGTTAGCCGCTTGACTTGACAAACCTGTTTTGCGTAGGCAAGACGTAAAACATAGTAAGCACTCTGGGTACACGCAGCTGTCGCCCTGGGAAATGCAAAAACGCGTCAGGGTAAATTAAGAAAATTGCCTGAATTCTGGGGAGGTCTCGCTGGGATTGTTGAGTGTTAAAGAGAGGTGATCTTGATCCTTTACTTTAACTAAGCAAACACAAATGAGAACGGTTGGATAAAATAAAGCTAGCTTTTTTCACACGAGATGGTTTTCTTTCTATTCTTTAGATGAGGCATGTAATATAGTTATAAAAGATTCGTGTGGATGAGTGATACACTCGTTTTTATAAGTTTTAAATAAGAACATTAAAGCTAAAATTGACCGAATTCTAATGTTTACATTTTGTTTTAAAAGAATATAGTTTCGCATACATGTTTAAAAAATAAAAACACATTGACCTTACATGAATTGCAATTGTTCTCTATTGCCGATTTTCATTTGACGTCATGGCGGCCATGTTGCTGTACTGATAACAAAAGAATTTTGATTATTTCTTTTGTTTTGTACACCAACATGGCCGCTATGTTTATTCTCCTTTGTGTCTCTTGGGATTGTGTGAAAACCAAGATGAAAAAGCCATATACAGATGTGATGCACTTGAAGCTCTTCGATAACACAGTCATTTTAAAAACCGAAATTCCATGTCGCCGAAACTAAGAATATTTGTAAAAATATTTTCAGCATAAAATCCACAAAAAACAAAACTATCAAGCCTCGGTCCGAAAAAAAAATTCATTGCCGGATTTCATACCGGGAGAGCCTGGGTACAAACCATAAATTCTCATGGGCACAAAATATGACTAGTATAAAAAGAAAGACAACACTACAAATAGCATAATTCCAAGGTTTGATGTTAGACGGATGAACAGTAAACGAAATACTGCAACTTTAAAATACAAAAATTACTAAAGAAATGATGATCTGAAATGTATGGTATCCGGACGATTCTTCACATATATAGCGCCACCCATTTCTTATTAATTCTTGTATTTTAAAACAGCTGTATTTCGTTAACTGTTCATCCGTTTAACATCAAACTTTGGGATTTTGCTATTTATAGTGTGGTCTTTCTTTTTATAGTAGTCATATTTTGTACGAATGAGACTTAAGGGACTTGTACTCAGGCTCTACCGACATGAAATCCGGCAATACACAAAAAAGTGTCTAATCGTTGTTTGTACATTGTTATTGAGATTTCTGCACGGCTATAAACAATGAAAATAAAAAAATGTTGTTTATCCCTTTTAGTCCCAGTTGAAATATTAAGTTCTCCCAACTTGAGTCCATACTTTTCATAGAACAAGTTTGAGAGAATTTCACTTTTAATCATCAGTAGTTTGCTTTGTTTGATCACTTCTCATTTTTTCATTACCCAATGTCTTATTTTGTATTAGATATGTGAGAAGAAGTTGAGTGTTGATAACTGACTGAGAGTGAAAGGGTTATATAAACGTTTATTTTCGGAGTGATTGTGAAAGGACGTGGCTTGTCCAGTGGGTATAAGAACTCTAATTTCCAACCACAAAGTCCCCAGTTGATTTCCGGCAGTTTGCCGAGATTTAAATATTTATGTGATCTTCTATTCCGCCTAAGTCATACTACTTAGCTTCCTTTCCTTCCCCCGGGATACGTAAATGAGTAGCAGCGTTTGCTGGATCAGGGAGCTAACCTGCAATGGATTAGTGTCAGTTCCAGGGAGAGTCAAATGCTCTCGTAAAACTTTTAAGCAAAAAACACCCAAACTCTACTCAAAGTTTTGGCCAGAACCTGCACGCATGCTCACAACCAGCTTCACCCGAGTAACAGCTAAGAAAGTAACTGGAGCAACAAGCTGTTTCGTCCTTGTTATGACTCATCAGCACGGTACAGCTTTTCAGCCACGGGCAATGAGGCTAAAAGGACGAGTTCAGAGAAATGCTTTAAGGCTTAACTCCCACCGCACGAATGTGGGAGCTTGGTTGATGTATGCCAAAACATACCACAGGCAATGCGTGTGGAGAGAGGATCCAAAGAGCGGATACACTCTCATCTACTTAGCACTAGATAAACAGAAAAAATAAGTGCCGGCTTCATTGGTTACTAGGCTTGTAAAAGCATTAGCGTTTTAAAAAAACGCCTACAACGATCAGTCCAAACTTCAAGGGCACTTAAAGTAAACTTTAACTAGCACCCCACTGATCAAACAGAAATTAAAGCTTCTGAAGCCCAACATATTTTTAAATGCTCTTGTCTAGTCTAGCTACGTATTAGAGGTTCCGACTCAGAAACCTTTTCATGATTCGTACTTCCAAAACCAAAAAACTTGTAAAAAGAAAATAGATTGTACGCAGCCCAACAGGATTGTGGGCTCGGAAGAGACTGCTTGTGCGCTTTTCCTTGGTATTTTTGTAGCATCTTTAAGGCCTTTAATGTGTGTGATAAACAAAATAACCAGAACAAGCTTCACGTTTTTACAACCAGAGGAAAAAACATTTTGACTTGAAATGAGTTCAAGACATTTTAACTCAAAACAAATGACTTTTCCATTTTCCAGACTGGAAAATTCAACTAGCACCCGTGTGCTAGGAATCAAAGGTACCCTGTGGTAAAACTTTTAAAAGCAAAAATCACCCAACTGTACTCCACGCTTGGGCCAGAACCTGCACGCATGCGCACAATAGCTTCACCCAAGTAACAACATTATGAAGCAAGTAACCGGAGCAACCGTGTACAGCTGTTTCGTCCTTATTAGGAATCATCAGCACGTTAAAGCTTTTTAGCCACAAGCAATAAAGCTACAAGGGCGAGTTCAGAGAACTGCTTTAACACTATCTCTCACCGCATGCATGTGGGAGCTTGGTTGGTGTATCGCAAGGCATACACATGCAATGCGTGTGGAGAGAGGATCCAAAGAGCGGACCTAGGTGGCTCAAAAATACTAAAGTAAAACTTTTAAAAGCAAAAACCACCCTGTGGTAAACTCGTGGAGCTAGTAAGGTACTATGTTAGGGAGCTGTTGTATCTTGATTGTTGTTCATCGATTTTAATTAATCATTAAAACATGCTGTACGCGTGATCAAACACATGCAATGGTTTGCCGAAGTCATGTACCGATATAAATATCACGTGACATATTGAAAGTATTTTATTGGTGGCCAAATAAGAGCATTCTTAACTTGAAATGATCGGAAAACAATTGCAAATTTTCTATTTATTTACAACTAGCCTGCGTAGCGGCTGTTTTGCCGCTACGTACGCAGGCTATTTACGCCTGACATCCTGATTCCCCAAACATCCCGATAGCTTTCCAAGAGGTGAAAATTAATCTTTTTCGAGCCACCACTGGAAGGCCATTGACGCCGGTGCTACTAATATTCGATTTCTGTATAGTGCTTTGCGGGTGACAATCTCAGACTTCCACTGGCCGGGGACCGTATCCATCACATGTACCGAAGATAGTTCTGGATGGTGGTTGTCACAATCGATATAAAAAAGTAGAAAAGTGACTCATCTTTAGCGCAAAAAAACAAACATAAATTCTTAAAAATCTTGGCAGAATTGGGAGTCCATTGTCGAACCTTGCAGCTGGAATGCAATTACTTTATCAATTGCGCCAGACGGCCACACCTATATCGCGCAAGGTAATTAACAACATCTTCAGACACTTGAGTCAAAGAACGACCTTTGTGGTTAAACACGCAATTTCAATAATTGCGAATTTTTGGGGGCTCATAATTTTTTTGACAGATGATATTAAGGCAGTTCATGGCATTCCGCAAGAATATTTGCATGCCTTGATTTCAAAACACGAAAAGCGATGTATTGCGACATGATCATATATACAGATCATTTGAAGTAAATAGCTTATTCCCCTTTTGGCTTCGCAGATAATTCAATATCAATCAGTGCAACTGAGAATAAGTAGAGCAATTATCAAACCAAAGCGAAACAACAATCTATTATTCTCACAAGTGAAAATAACAGAAGCATTTTAAAAACACTTTTGAGACACTTTTCCGATCTCAGTTCGTGATCAAAAAAACATTCACATTTATATTTAACAAGTAATCGTTTTGTAACTGAAGAAATATAAACTACATATATTTATATATTTATCAATTATGACATTAAATTTCACATGTGCGGTGAATGGAAAAATTTGAAAACAAATTTAAGTTAGATTTGAAAACATGACGGTAATGATAAGCTTATTTATTACAGAACTCCTCGAGATATTTAGACTAGAGGTTTGATAACTGAAATGAGCGTAGCAACTTTAAACACCTGGAGAAATCATTGATAGTAAGGCAGTAGAAATGAAGGTCCATTAGTTGTTCAGTTAACTATATAAGCAATAAAATTACTTTACCTTAACTTACGTTACGTGTTCTCAATGCAATCAAACCGGTTCAAATTTTAGAAAAATTTAAAACAATAAAGTTTGAAGCGTTGATGTTATTAAGATGTCTTGTAGAAGGTTTTGACAGATATCAATAGTAAAATGGCCAAGAAGTGGAGTCCACGGATGAACAGAAAAACGTTCATGGCACTTACATAAGTGTAGAAATTATACAGCAAAGAACTTGATATAAGATTGAGGGTAATCGTCTGTAAATGACTAAAAACTTTATATATAAACCAACATCAATGACAAAAAGAAAAAGAGAGAGAGAATTCATTCACTTCATGGGAAAAAAATTCGTGACGGGTTTTTCACTCAAAGTACACGATTACTTTTGGTCTACTTTCATAGCTTAAACTTTTCGTAATTTTTATCTGCTGCTTGTCCCTAAAAATAATTTGTTTTTAGAAACATTGAAACTACATATTGCCGTTTATGGAGTACAGTTTTCAGTTTCAAACATTTATTAGATAGTAGCAAATGTGTTCTACCGCATATCCAGATATCCAGGCGTGTTCCTTCACGCAAAAGAGAATTTAGAGACAAGGACTAGACGTGTACACACGCGTTTACTCGGGCTACCTAATGTACATGTTTTGATTCAGAATGATGGGTCTAAAGTTTATTTATGCCAAGTTTTATGCTTGTATCACAAAATGAATGATTCGGCCTAAAAATTGCCGTTAGCCGCTCTGCTAACAACCGCTGAAACGCGAGATGTCAATATATCATAGTTACAGTATTGTCAATTAGAGGTTTACAAATAATCAAGAGCCATTTTCCTACCATAAAATTCATCCTCGTCAGTTTTGTAAAAACTGTCAGTACGCTTGAGAATTTTTTATGATTGAAAGCATTTCATGGAAGTTGACACTCACTTTAATTTGCGTAAAAAAAATTTTTAAATTTAAAAACCGTATTTATTTTGTTTAATTCTTTCTTCTATGGAACTTTAACTTTATGTTTGAGTTAAACTACCGAAAGTATTTCTTACATAAATTTGGGTTGTAAAAAAGCAAAGTGCTAAGAAAAATATGAAATAAAACAAAAATAAACTTTTATAATGTGTACTGTCTAGATTGCAGTTTTTCAGTTGACGGTACAGTTTGAAAACATGAAACTTATAAAGATATTGCAAAATTTTATTGATCTAGCCATTTACAAGTCGAATAAAAAATTACAGATATTAGCAGGAAGAATAATATTTAGGGCAATTCATATTTGACATTGCGACAAAGACTAAATTATGCACTATTTGGTACCTCTACGACAACAAACAAGTGTGACAAAAACAGCTCTAGAAACACGTCCCGAGTTGAATTGACACGAATATGAAGCGCCGTGTCCATCATTATATAATTTGTGTATAATTTGTGTATACTTTGACCATCGGAACGAGAACTTCATCATAAGACATCTTTTAGAAAAGTAACTACTTAAAACTACAATAATTGCGGTAATTGCAAGGGAAAAAAATTGTAGTTTGAAGTCGCGAAATAGCTCTAGAAACACGTCCCTTATTGAATTGACACGAATATGAAACGCGCGAGTTGACCGTCGGAGCAAGATGTTCATCAAAAGACATCTTTTAGAAAAGTAACTATTTTAAACTTCTTCATTTAAAATTTGACCATGGGAAAACCGCTGACTCATTATATCGCGGGCTTACACGTCTTCGACGTCGTCGATAGATTCATAGATGGATTAGAACCCAATCCTATACTCGGCCTACCACAGGTAGCCCAAGTAAAAAGTCAAAGCTGGAAACATAAGCTAATCGTTTACCTGTGAAGTAGTATATTAACAGTGGCTGTATTCACAGGATGAACTAGTATATAATATATTATTAAATTTTCAACCTCGAGTCTTGCGTTTCTAGGGTTCTGATTGGTTCACTCAATCTCGGTTATCAGCTCATATACCGAATGACCATATATGGAAACTAACAAAAAATCTTATTTCTCAATTTCTCAAGTTTTTGCTATTTTTAAGTATCGAAAAGTTCGGCTATTTACCATCTCATATCCAACGCGCGCTCTTGGAATAATTGTTAAATAATAATAACTTTATTATTTTAATGGGGGACACCACTTAACCACTCAAAGGTGAGCGGAGACATTTTACACGACAGACAGTAACATAAACACAGATATGATTCCGAGGGGCAACGGTTTAACGTCCTTGTCCCAAAGGACGCGAACGTCTAACCATTTGTAGATGTTATAGCAAAGGCAACACCATCTCCGGCTCAATTATTTTAAGACTCCGAGTGTTATCCCGGCTGGATATCGAACCCGAGCCTCCATCACGCGGTATATATTCCTTCATCCTAAGTGGGTTAATATCTGCTCTCACTAATTCTCAGAGGGTTAGTACTTTGTTTCACCCCATGAGGGTTAGTATTAGACTGCTTTCTTGAACCAAATAGTCTAACAAAAATTTCTGGTGAAACAATGTTTCGACTAATTCTCTGTTTGAGAAGTTTAAACTTGCCTACTTAACCAGCTGGCCATTTCATTTTTTAAAAAAGACAATTCATGCTAAAGCTAACCTAGGTTTGTTTCAATTTATTTGTCAGTTAGTAGATGAACTCAGTGAAGCTCTTTTTTCAAATTAGTCAAATCACATTGAGAAAAGGTCTGATAACGAGGTCCCATATGAGTAGTGTGGTATGAGGTAGATTATAAATTGCTGCCGCAGCTAGCAAGCCTGAAGCGAGCGAGCTAAGCAGTATCCTATTTAATGCATGGCGTTCAAAAGCTCAAAATGCAAAGCATTCTGGTTGGTAACATTTTTAACCAGCATTCCTTGCGCGCCCAATGGTATGTATTTGATGATGTTCAATCGCTTTGCGCACGGAATCTCCCCAGGAAATATAGTGTGTAACGCTCTGCTCATGTATTTTGCTTTTTTTTCTATTATCCAAAGTAAGATCAGTCATATCACAGTGATCGCCGCGCTCCTTCTTCGACCTCGTGTAACTAACATTGATGTTCCATGGAATTCGTTGATTTGATTTGAATCATTTGTCAGTCCGTGTTTGAAAAGGGTCTATGTGATGGCCGCTTCTTCGACCTCATGTAATTTTCAATATGTTCCATGGCATTCGTTGATTTGGAATTATTCTTGGTTTCGATATATAATTTTTGCTTGCATGTTGTACTCTTAATGTTCAGATTTAAGGAAAATAAATTTGTTCTAATTAAACTTAAAGAAAATAAAAAGGGAATAACGAGTAATGACATTAATTTCATTAACATTTGAATATCAGGAGCCCATAAGTAGGAGCGCGCAACTCCCATAACAGACCTATGTCACGGCGTTTCACGAACTGGTTTATTTTTAGATCTCTTTTAGTCCCGGAGGAATTACGTAATTCATACAAATTGATAGTGATGTTATTCACCAAGTTTGGACGCATGTAATTTACACCAAGCTCCCACATTCGTGCGGTGGGAGTTAGCCTTAAAACAGTTCTCTGAACTCGCTCTTGTTGCTTCATTGCCCGTGGCTGAAAAGCTATTCCGTGCTGATGAGTCCTAACAAGGATGAAACAGCTGTACAAGGTTGCTCCAGTTACTTGCTTTACTGTTACTCGGGTGAATCTGGTTGTGCGCATGTGTGCAGGTTCTGGCCAAACCGTGGAGTAGAGTTTGGGTGGCTTATGCTTTTAAAAGTTTTACATTTGTGATTGCTTTGAATTCGCAATACCTGGACTAAAAACAAGTCGCTTAATAAAAACGCCGTGACACTAGAACATTGAAGTTGCTCGCTTCTACTTATGGGCTCTTCTGAATATTAATTAAACTAGCAGTAATCATAGATTAGTGAAGTGCGTTCGATAGAGTTAAAGGTTGGATAGGATGGCGATTTTTCTAGCACT
>JAOBRB020183117.1:0-12179 GCA_027575285.2 Zoanthus pulchellus
TGATTGACTAAACCAATTTTATATATTTTAATATCTTTTAACAGTAGCTTTAGGCCTCAATTGAAATTTATATTTTATTATTTTACAACATGCTACTGAAGGACAGCATAAACTTTATACTTATTTGCATATTTTACACATTTTTCAAACTTGAATATCTCCCGTCCTAAAGCAGGTATTTGCCAACGGTGAACGGCGTTTTCAAGCATTCATAGAATTCTATGTGATATACCTAAAAAATCAAGAGGTAAAAATTTGATCATAGGGCCACTTTAACTTTTTCGCCATGTATGAAGTTTCTAACACTATCACACATATTCAGTGTTTTACCACTAAACAACAATTTACAAAACCTGCTTTATAATTTTGATAGTCAAAGTTGAAATTCTTGCTGCCTCCATCTTACCTTCATCTTTAATTGCCTTCCAGTCATTTTATATATGTTTAGCTACGTTCTTCTTCACCAGCTGTTTTGATTAGGTAACAGCTCTTCATTACTTTGTAGGCAGAAGTCAGAGCATGGACGTTTGATACAGTGTTGCCCACGGTAAAGTCTTCTACAAGCCCTCTTCCTCCAACGTCAAGTCAAACTGAAAGGTGCTAAGTATCAATCATAAAAACACAATGTAGCAACTCGTACTAACTAGGAATTTCTTTTGTATTTTGGTTATGTTAAAAAATTAAGCGTTAAATTGGATTTACACGTACATTTTGAAGTTAATGTTCAGTATTGTTCAGTTTTAATATACATTTTTTCCTGAACCAATCCTTGTCTGTGTGAATTATTTCCAAAGTTTGCATGTTCACAAGTATAAATTTAACGATTCATTCTATAAAATCACTTTCGTATTTTCGAACGAATGCATTTCTCTGATTTCTCTAATTTTCAATTTTAAAAATTTACATTGTTTCTTTCAGCTTGCATTCTAATTGAGTGGTGCAATTAGTAAATTATGATAATAATAACAATAAAGACTTCATTTCCGTTTCAGCATAAAATCTAGCAGAGGGGATTCCCCACTGCTAATAGGGGACACTTAACTACTCAATTACAACCCAATAATCTAAAATTGAATTATATATGAAACTATTCAAACTATATAAAATTATTTGTAAGTATGAAGATCCTATACTCATTACGAGAAAAGTTATAATAAATAAGTATAAATTAGATGAATAAATTAATGCATTTTTTTTCAGGAGTGAAATGTCCAAAAGAGATCTTTCAACGGGCCAGTGGAAAAGTCAAACAAGCTACTTTGGTATCAAGCTGCCTGGTATTGCTAACCCATCCAGGCGTTCCCAAGTCAGGTCAATGACAATTAAGTCAGCTCCCCCGACTTGTTGCAAGATATCTTCAGAACACACCATTAGACGTCATATGCAGAATGATCTCAGGAAATATACATATACGTCAAATGATAAGAGTGGTGACGACATTAGGAAAGTATCTTGGTAAGCTCATAGCCTCATTCATTTAAGATTTAGAAAGTTTTTAATTTAATGAATAAAAGCATTAGTTTATTAATTTAATGCGTTTGTAGTAAGAATTATTACAAAATCAGAAAAATGAAAATATAATAAACCACGATTAGGAATTACATTTTCTTTATGGTATGATAAAAAAAGAAACTTAAATCCCTCATTAAATGCAGCAAGAAAGAAGTTTGGCTGATTCAGAAGCATATACTTTTCTGTGGATCATTTTTGTGATGGGCATGATATGTTAGGGCAGATGGAAAGATCTCTTTCCTCCAGCCACAGGTACCCCATTTCGATTCATGCTATGTCGAAATTCTTAACTTTTGCATGTCCTGAAGTTAAGGTTACTGAATAGGAAAAAAAACTTTTCTTTAACATTTTTTTGAAATTCTGCATGTTTGCAGACTTTGATGTAAATACTAAATAAATATCTGAGTTTCATTTCTATAACTTTAAATCTTTCCAATGTATTGTTAAAAAACTTTTTATTCTCCGAGAATGTTCCCGGGATATTTGGTTTTAAAAAATTTACAAATGTCAACAAAGGTAACCAGACAGTTTGTTGTGATGATCGCACCAGGAACTAATTACTGATATTAGATTTCATTCTCATAACACAAACATATGGGGCGCCCTTGGTTCAAAATTACTTCTGTTAAATATGTAAAACATGTGTCATATATACAAACCGACTGCTAATCACAAATAAAACTTATGTAAAACTTATTGAAACTTCGTACGTAAAATACCAACAACAAATCTTTATTTCGCACCATAACTTAATTCATATTACATTCTATGTAACTATATAATATTTAAAACTTACTTTAAGGTGTCTTACCAGCCACAATAACCTAGGATTAAACGAGGTAGCTGGTAGGCGAAAACTATTAATTTATATATAACCTAGTTGTCGGGTTGAGTCAAGGAAGCATATATTATATATATTAACCAATCAAGAACAAAGAAGAAATCGTCAGCCAAACAGAAAATAAAAACGCTAGTAGCACTTGACTGGCTTTCTTGGCTCTTGGCTCTTTGGGCAAAACGGCCGAATCTGGTAAGGCGTCAAGGTTTGTGAGTTTAGGTATACTTCTATAGAAGATTTTATCCATCAACAAGAAAACAAAAATACTCTTTCTAAAACCAGACGCGACCCTAATTTGCTAGAGAAGTTTTTAGTCACGAAAAACGAAAGAAGAAGTATAGAAAATATTGAACCAAAACAGCTTGACGAGCACATCTCCAACTTTGAACCTCAAGTAGGAAAACAAGATGGTGAGCAGTATGAATCTTCTACAATCAGGTTTTTTGTCTCCAGCTTCGACCGTTATTTAAAGAAAATTGATTATCCAATGAACATTGTAGAGGGAATAGAGTTCAGAAAAATAAGAGATGTGTTAACAGCAAAACAGAAGGAGCTAAAGAAAGCCGGCAAAGGTGGCAGGCCTAATGCCGCTCGATGTCTCACTGACAAAGAAGTTGACATTTTATATGGCCAAAAACTTTTTGGTTGTACATCAGCTGAATGGTTAATAAACACTCTATGGCTCAATAACACTCAGCACTTCGGCCTAAGTGGTTTTCAAGAACACAAATTCATGAAGTGGGGCGATGTTATGGAGAAAAGAACTGCAGACGGACTCTGTTACTTGGAGTACAACGAAAGACAAAGACATGGAAGGGCGCCAATACAAAAGACTCCCGAAACGTCAAGCCAAAAATGTTTGCAGTGGAAGGAAGTGAAAGAAACCCTTTGCGGGTATACCATCTCTATTCATCTAAAAGACCACAAGGTATGCAAGACCCGGAGAGTCCATTTTACTTGGCCATAAACCACACAAGAAATACCGTAAGCAACAAACCATGGTTCAAGTCCGCTCCGATAGGAATAAACTTGTAAGCTCGGCTAACTTATGAAAACCATGGCACAAAAAGCTGGTTTTGATGCATCACTGATTTCACTGGAGGTGGGCTTCGCTTCATCAAAATCAATTTTGTCTAAATTTTCACAGCTCATTAGCAATAGCCGGATGTTCGAAAGGGTGTCGGGATTTTTTTAAAAATTGTATTATAATATAATTATCGCCGCATCAGTACGTGATTAGCTGACCCAAAAACTCAAAATTACTTGACACCCTTTTAAAGTATTACTATTCAAGATTACGAAAATAACATTTTGACAGTCATTAGCCGAAAATAGAAGCGAGAGTTAACGTTTGGTAGAGAAGAGGTACTTTTGCAGATTTGACTTTGAAGTGAGAAAAATATTATGTTTTCTAGCTTCAGTACAAGATACTACATTTGCTTTACTCTAGAAAAAAACTTAACTTTCAAAGGAAATAGTTTAAACGTGAAGCGCAAACGCAATTTTTGTCAAACACACCTCTATCCTATTCAGTAACCTTAACTCGGCTTCCATTCCTTCCGAGCTAGGAAAGAAGCACTAGCGACTGCTGGGAGCTAAATTATGATGGATTGGTGCAAGCAATCTTGCCTAATTCGGGCTCTATCTTCAAAGGATTCTCCTTTGTGCAGCACTTTTGGTCTTCCTTTCATCGTTTGAAACTCGAGCTATGCTAGAATTCCTGCTTTAAGAGTGAGATTCCTTCTATACTCTTTCGTGTGCGACAGTCATTACTAGGCTGTGTGGCCGCGCGATGCGGTTCCAGTCTAGACCAGAAATATCGACCCTTGCTCACCATAGAGTCTCCAGTAGCTCAGTTGGTTGAGCATCCGACTAGAACACGGAGGGTCGTGGGTTCAAGTCCCATCTGGGGCTCGGATTTTTTTCCGAGTATCTTCTCATTATTAATATCATTTGACTCTTATTTTTGTTTATAAAACTTAGAATATAATCTAAGTTGTTCCATTCAAGGGGTTGTTCTGTTATACCCCTTGATTATTGGTATTGTAATATGTGTTTGAAGTCTTGCTGAGTGTCTTCCTCCGAAATTCTTGCATAGTGCCAAGTTTAATTTCCTTGCTAAGCGTACGTTACTATGCTGCCTTATTTCTATTCTTTAACGATTCCCTCTTCTTCTTGAAAATATATTCTGGATTTTTACGCTTGTTAATGCATCGGCCTTTCTGGCCTCCCTTTTGTTGGCTCAATTGATGGGGGATTGTGCCTTTATCCTTAGCTTAGTTTGCGTCAATTATCTGGAGGATGTTTAATTGGCTGATATAATTTCTTTCATCACACTCTACTTGCCAGTTTGTCTTGATGTCTTTTTTCCTTTGCCAATACTTGTATCCTTTCTTTCTTCTTATTTCAGCTTTTCGAAAACCTTGAACGTATTCCAATTTGTCTTTTCGTGCGTGCAGTTCTTTCCCGACACCTGAGCTTTTCCGTCCATGTGACAGGAAATTGTGCCCAAATATTGATTGTTGTATTTTCTCCAAATCGCCTAGACCCTGCTCTTGTAAAATGGTATCATTCTATCCGCCTTGATCATATCCTGTCCTTACGTTCATAGACAAAAGTGAAAGTGTTTTATTCGGTCGAGAGGGTGTTTCTGTACTGTTTCTTTCCATTTTTTTTGTGAAATATCGCTTTCAGGCTTCATGGCCATACAGTCTCAACGTAGTAATTTTAGTTTAAATAACAAATGACAAGCAACAAAGTTTTTGGTAAAAAGGTAGAACTCTAGCACAAAATTTTGTTCCATATAGATAGCACAAGAAAAATTGAAATAAAACAATTATGCGTTATCTAGCTTAACATGTTCATTATCTAATATTGAATTAGAAATAACTGTGATAACCTGCTGTGTTTGTCGGGTCATGGCTTAAATTATTCATACTTTGTATCGTATTCTAGGAAAATGATTCACAAATCGAAGTCCAGCCAAAATTTGGAGCACTCGGTAAGTACACTTTTGTTAACCATTCCAAACTGTTAAGTTTTGGAAAGCAGAACAGCGATAAATATAAAAGCAGAGAGAATGCCAAAAACAAGAAAATTAGCATGCATGTAACGAACAACAAAAATCATAAAAAATATTTACCCATTTTGTGTTTCAATTTTAAAATTTAAGTGTGTATTAATCTATTTTTTTTATGAAAATAGCTTTCTATGATGTGTTATTACTATTTAATTATATTCAACTATGGTATAATTTACTTTATAAACATTTTGTTATACATGAATATGTTGTAATCACGGTTACAACGCATCTTTGCATGCTGCACCTCATATTTATAAAGACAAAACTTAACTTAAACAGAAAGAAAGAAAAAAGTATCCTTCAAAAACTAAATCCAATGAAACTTGAAATTTAATACTGATATCTCCAATAAGCGAACGTATTCTCAATTTTTACGTCAGCTTGTCTTGTTCACTCTGTTGCAGTGTAAAGCCAAAGGAAAGCAGAGTTGGACGTGTTCATTTCACGACTTACCAGATAACGCAGTTAATATGATTGAATGGTTTACTGATGAATGGAACAGTAAGTGACTGAGTGGTGTATCATAGACTGATCAAATAAATAATATGATTGAATGATCTAATATGATTGAATGGTTTACTGATGAATGGAACAGTAAGTGAAGTGGTGTATCGCAGACTGATCTAAATCTTAGTTTATCTCCATAAGTAGTTTTTGTGCCTTTTCATTAACTTGAATTATTACCATTAGTTACATCATTTGTGTACCGCAATTAATTAAATAAGGTATACGAACATGATCTTGGTGCCTTTACCATTCTCCCCAGTCTGCCTTTTCCCAGACCATTTCTTCACCAAATAATCTATGTCAATTTGTTGGATGGTCGTTTAAGTCACAGTTACAGGAATGGGGGTAACTTGTCATTAATTATTTTTGATGATCTTTTTTTAAAGGTTGGCAGCGTAGCCAGTTTCTGCATATGTTTTTAAAAGTACTGGATCCAAGTCAGTTATACTTCCTCGCTGGTCTACTGTCTGTAAGTTTTGAGCGAAACAAGTTTTAAAATCGGTGGTTCTTAATTTTGGAAAAACCAAAAAGTAACATCACCATGCATAGTACTCTCGTAATTACTTTAATTTCGATAACACGACAAACCAATATTCTTCGATATTTAAATTGTCGATAAGTCATAAATTAAAGGGATGAGGGAAGGGGGGGGGGGGGACAACAACTCTTTTATTCAAGAACAAGTAGTGGAAGCTTAGTACCTAATTAGGAGCGCTAAGACTCATGGAGTTGTTCGCACACATAGATAATAAACAAATATGGAACGTAGCACAGAGAAAAGACAGTGAATCGCAAAGAAAACAATAACTCAAGATGTCTTTATTTAGCTTTCGACTCTATCTACAAATTTCTTGTTTGCTTTTGTACGTCCCATTATTTAACATTTTGAGTAAACAAAGTATCTTTTTTTTTCTAATAGTAAAATATCTCAAAGATCAATATATGTAATTATTATTTTAATGTACTTTAGTTTTTATTTGCATCGAGATGATGGTAGTATAGATGCTGCCGAAGCATCTCAAAGTACTTTGAAATGTAAAATGTGTTGTTATTGCTTTGGGAATTGCCGTATACATTTTTTACTCTTTTACTTTCAAAAGACTATTTACATTGAATTAAAGGCATAACACTAAAATAATTTAAAGATTATTTAGGTATTTTCTTCGTTTCTCCTTACAGGTCAAACAGTTTCGAGACTTTGTAACTGTCCTTCCAGAGCAACTGTCATTAAAAATTTTATCCTATTTGCATCCGAAAGAGCTTCTTGTAGCGTCACAGGTTTGTGGTATTTAACTTATAGTATTTCAACTATTTATGTATGTAATATTTTATTGAGGGTTGCTTAAAAGTTACTAAAAAGGTCTTGTTTCTTTAACATAGGTTAGTAAAAGATGGAGAAGAGTCTGTGCAAAAGACGAGTTATGGAAATCTAAATGCAGCGAAGTTTACGTTGGTACGTCATTCAACAGATGATTATTTTTGTCGTTAAAATTATCCAAATCTCATGTTTTAAGGAAAACTGCAAAAGCAATTTTCCTGGTAAAGTCATGTGTTAAGGAAGGCATGATTTGAGAAAAGCTATGGAGTTTGAAGGAAGGACGACCGAGGAGAACATGGAAAATGCAAGTGGAGAAGGAGAGCAAGAGTTTTGGTTTGAAAAAGGAGAATGCATTTAATCGTACAAGATAGAGAGTGGGAATAGGAGAGACTGCTCCAGTGTTGGGTAAATGTGGCCATCTTCCCGTTTACAGATATAAATCCGTATCGAAATTGTAGTTCATTAATTAATCGATACTATACAATTTAACAGCATATATGTGCTATTACGCTGTCATATAGCTCATCTACTAAGTTTTTCAGGTGTTCCACTAAGCACACCTTATGTTTGGAAAGAAATATTTCAAGCAAACCGTAACCTCAAACGAAACTGGACTACTGGACGATGCCACGTGACCGATATGGTTGGTCACACGCGGAAGTAAGTGCAAGATGCATTTTTCTTCAAGTCTTTGTTATTCCATTATCAGTTGTTTTGGTATTCGTAAAGAGAAGCATGCTTCAAATAATGATATAATAAAGTGTAGAGATAATAAGCTAAAGCTAAATCCTTTTACGAGCCTAGTGGCCCATGGGGCCGGCGCTTATCTTCGGTTTCTGTAGTGTAAAAGGATGAGAGTCTTTGACTCCCCCTGAACGGGACTCTAATCCATCGCAGGTTAGCTCCCAGCAGATGCTGGTACTCATTTATCTACCCCGGAAGGATAGAAAGCTGAGTTGGCTTAGGCGGAAATGAAGGCCACACAAATATTCGAACCACGGCAAACCGCCAGGATCGAACTTGGGATCTTGTGGTTGCAAAGCAGAGGTCTTACCAGCTGCGCAACCACGGCCGCCCAGATAATAAACCAAAATTGAAATTTGTTGTTTCAATGTAGTAAAAAAATACTTGCGAGCTTTAAAGCTGTTTCTATACCAGCACTACAATATGAACCTATTTTTGCCTTTCTCTGATAAAATCTAATCCATGGATTTTGTTCTTAGTGTTCTCTCAGTTTGTCTTTTCAAGAACAAAATAGCAAGTGGCAGCCTTGACAGAACAATAAAGTAGGTATTTTACAGTTCAGTTACAATAGGTAAGCAGCAGAACACTGTTATACATGCAACTGTTGTGTTACTTTGTGAAATTACTTTTCATGGCTTTTTCATTTACTTTTGTTCAAATTGGAAGCTGTTTTAAATATTACAGCTCAACAATGACAAGACTGTCAGCCTCAAAGACTTTGCGCGAGGCAAATCAGCAGAATAATAGTTAAATACTTTCATTATGAATGTAAGATTGAACCGTGCCGTATGTTTTCGTAACTCGCATCAGGGCTAGAGATGAATGAAAAAATGCGACGAACGACAGTTTCCACGACAAATCGAGAACTTGTAGACTAATCGCATTAAACCTTTTCCCGATAATTTAAGTCTTGAATAGCAATAAAAAAGTACAATGACAGACATTACGCCCCGAATCACCTGTTTCTGTAAAAGTTGCATTGTTTTACATCCTTTTTGAAACGCTTACATAAGTTAACTCACTTTTTGTCATTTGTTTTGCTTACGGCTAAAGAAGTGAAATATAGCCGCATAGATCTGTTTGTGTAAAAATGTTTGTAAAACTTTCTCTCTTTCCTATCATTTCATTGTAGTATGTCATTGGAATCAGATTGGAATTTGAGATGAATTGAGAATGAAAACAAAACGATTTTTATAAGGAGATTTTTCTTAAACCTATGGGCGCTTTACAAATGAATAGTTTTAATAGTCAAGGACACTGGATATAGTTCGTGGGGGCGGCTCACCATAAATACTCTATTGAAAGAGACAGACCACAGCACCAGGATCACTTCCCTGCTCTTTTCGACAAATGTGTTAGCACTTTTAATGCCCCGATAGCTGATCCTCGCCTTGCAATTGGTTCAAAAACGATGATCTTCAGTTTCAATAGTTTTTGAACCAATTGCAAAGCGAGCTTTACTGCAACATATACGGAAGTGAAAATGTATGACGTATCAGTGTCTCAGGAATGTTTCTCCCCGATAGAGTGTCGAGAAACTGCACCTACACTTTTACGGTTTAAAGGCTTAGCTATTCAGAAATATCGGATCAAAGGCAGTCTCTTCTCTTTGAACATTTGAATAACCTATAAGTGTTGGCCCAGCTGGAAATTGAATCTGAGCTCAAGCCTCCCGCACGGCAGACTAGCACCTTACCAACTAGGTCCTAGCTAGACGGGAAAATGTACTTATAGAAATTACTCCTGCAGTACTCCAAGCCTATCTAGGTGTTTTGTAAATCGCTTTTGGCAGCCGTTCTTTTTAAAAAGATCGCCAAGGATATTTTTTAAATTAATTACAATATATTACTCACGAAACAACAATTATATGGTAATAATAACAAGGATGCCCTATATCCACTGAACCACTGGAGAATCTATGTTTAGTTCGTAAGAGTTGATTTTATGTCTAGATTGGAACGACATTCCGCGCTTTCAGAGCAGTTAGATAGAGTCTGACACACTCGACAGCCTCACACTGTCACATTAATGCATATTAAGAAATGAGTATAAAATTATTACGCACGAAACATGCCGTTATAGTCTACACTCAACCAATTGACCTTTGCTCACCATAGATTGTGCAGTAGCATCCGACTAAAACACCGCGGGGGGTCGTTTATTCAAATCCCATATGGAGCTCAGACTTTGTCCGTGTTTCCCTTTGTCTTTAATATCATATAATTGCAATTTGATGCCGTTTTTTTCTAGAATCTGGGATTCCAATTCTGGGACGCTTTTGCAAACCTTGCAGGGTCATGCGGTACGTATATCACGTGCTTAATATAACTATTAGATTGTTTCAATTTAAACGTACACTTTTTTTGTTTTTACTTTAAAATTAGCTAATTGTTTAAACGTTTTCACTGTGCATTTTAACCCATTAACTCTTAGTTTAAAAAATCCGTCTTTTTCTACATTTTGACGAAAGCGAGTGTAATCTTAAACGAGAAATTCCGGTACAATAGGACTAACTCCACCCTGGGTAGTAAATTTGAATTTAAACTATTGAATAGTAATGGCGGACAACCGAGTAACACTCGTCCGGATTTTCCAAAATCTGTGTAATTGTTAACCTGCAATTGTTGAAGATATTATTTTACGATATAAAATTCCTTTTGGTGGCATTCTCTTATATAATAAGATGAAAAACCAAATTGTTATTAGTAAAATATTTATATTTGGCTGCTCTGCTCGACGTGTCGGAAGCATAACAAGACAACCACAATTCCCAGTTCGACTCAGTAGCCACTTTATCATCGCCAACAACTTTCCTATCGCCTTCTTTACTCCAACCTCTTCCAAGGCAAGATCTAAAAGGTTAACTGCAGCATTAGCTTAGCCCATGAGAGATGCTGTCTCCATGGTGGATGATTGACATCTGAACTGAACGATGATCTGACTAATTCATTTTTTACCAGAACTTCCTGTTTAGGATAAGCTGAATCCCTCTTCTTGATAATTGTTTGTTGAAAATTTTTTAGAGAGGAATTTGGAGCATCCGCTTTCTGTCTGCCTCCATTGTCATCAGTGCATCTTATGACAAAACCATTCGGGTAAGAACATTCACTTATAAAATGCTAGCTTCATTTCCGACTTCAAAACTGAAGTTTGACGCAAGCAAGCTTTTTGAGCCATAACAATCATGCTAATATAGTCAACTACAGTAACGATTGTTGCAATAGTAAAGCAATGCGACTAATTATCTCTTTGGATATTCCAATTCCCTATGGGATAAACGAATACTTTTTGTACCCTGTTATTTACTATGTTTTTTAATACAAATCTCATTGCGTTATAATCTTAAAAAGATATATAGTAAAATATAATGTGTTTCAGGTTCAGCGCGACATTAAGGAGTTTTCATTGTTGTTTACACTAGCATTTTTTGGTTTCATAAGGTTATTTAGTTGTAAAATCCTTGTCTTAAATTGTAAAAGGGTAATTATTAATTAACGTCTGTAAAAGTTTAAGTTATTTCTGCTGTTGTTGGTATTTTATTTGTAAAATACTATCCAGCTCTTCATTTATGTTAAATAGGTATGGAATCTTCGAACGGGAACATGTGTGAGGTATGCAGAACCTGTTATGACTTAATTCCTTGAAATGGTTTTATTTTTAAGAATTGTTTTCTAATTTTAGTTGATGTAGTTTGTGAAATATCAGATGCTACACGAACATTTATAATTTCTGTTTTAATTTTAGAGTAGAAAAGTTATATTTTCTTTTATTGTTCCAATATTCAGTATCGGTACAATGCACTAACAGTGCTCGCACTTTGTAGGGTATTAACGAGTCATGAAGCTCCAGTTTGGGCAATTGAACGCAAGGGAGACATCTTAGTCAGCGGCTCCGGAGATAAAACCGTAAGTTTTTTAAGACCTCCATAATAAACATGGTTCTGAAAGAATACTAGTGTATGTTATTTTTGGTAGTGGATGATAAATCACAACACTTTTAAATATAGTTCTAGGTTATTTTGCTTGACGTCGTAAATTGCTGGCCAGTGTTTAATGAAATGCACCTGTAATCTAATCCATTTCATTGCAACGTCTAACAATCTGGAGTGTGTTTTCTGTTATTGCAATGTCTAACAATCTGGAGTGTGTTTTCTGTTAATGCAATGTCTAACAATCTGG
>JAOBRB020183224.1:0-22244 GCA_027575285.2 Zoanthus pulchellus
GACCCAGAAATTTCTAGGCCAAGAGATCCAAGAGATATTTTTTTGGCCCAAAAAGAATTGGCCCAAATACGGCCTTTTCCTATCTCTGGCGTTGACTAAAAAATTAGAAGTACTCGAATCGCATTTGAGAAAATTAAAATTGCAATTAACGATGGGTTTTATGGAGTTATTGCTTTACTCAGAGAGCAATGAACCACTACAGCGAAGTTAATATCTCAGCTCCATTTAATTCTGGCAGTAGCTGAATGACGACCACGCCCACCCTGGGACGAGAGAGATGTTTGATGAACTTTATCTTTGAAAATTTGATAAGTGAAACCATTTCAATATTAACTATTTTTGGAAAGTGTTCAAAGTCGTTTCTTGTACTGTATTGGATCAAAGTTCCTTTTCGAAATGTTAGCGTGTGAAAGTCTTCCCTTGTATTGTTTGGGGTCAAAATCGCCCATCGTAATGTACGCACAATCTTCAAATATATTTGAATTAAGTACATTGGCTTTCACCAGCTGTAGTTGATATCGAGATATTGGATATGTTTACGCCCTCATTCAAATGTCGAGACTTTTTTGGTAAATTGTTCTCCCTTGAAACTCACCTGTTAGTTTCACTGTGTAATGGTGGAATTCGCTGTAATGATTGCTGGAGATCTTTTAGCTCTTCTAGTCGGCCCTCGATATCTCTAGAAACAATCGTTGTAAACTTAGATTCGTTTCTCTTAAATTACTTATTTGTGTGTGCACGTGTTTTGCTTTTTTAAAAGTTATCAAAATCAATATTCTGTTGTATCCGTACGACAATAAATGAACTTCTAGTTTCTGAAGGGCCCATGCATAATCGAAATAATTATAAGCCTTTGTGATTTCTTTATAAGCTTAATTCTTTGCCTTGTGCCTTTAAGTAGACTAGGAACAGTTCTCACAACAGCTGCCCTCGCCTTTACTAAGATGTGATATTTTGTATGGTTATTTAATTAAACCCGTGAAATAGTTACTAGGACGCAAAAGAACATGCAAGACAAAATTTACTGGAAATGTGTAATTCTTTTTTTGTTTCACAGAAGAGTGTATCACATTCTTTGCGCAACCAAGGCTAATGTTTGTCAAAACTGAATTTAATCTTCGGACTTGCAATTTCTGATCGTTGCGTCTAACAGATTTGTCGGCCTCGTGCTTGTAACAGCGATTTGTGTCTGACAAATCAAGTTTTGTACCGAACAATTAAATCCGATAATAATTGTAAGTCAAGTTATTTACTCCAAGCAAGCTATTACTGAGTTATTTATTCACCTTCTTTTCGGCTCAAAAGCCTGTAGATTTTGACCTCGTGGTTAGCTAAGAAATTACTTGATACGACTATGCGCGCCTATAATGTCTTAAAATCGGGATCATTTGGCCTACTATACGAACATGTAATTTTATTCCATTCAAATCTATATGTGTATACGCGCGGGGACTATACTAGGTTGCCTCCTCGGGTTTTGGCCTCTGGACCCTCTGGACAATGTCCTGTTTTTGTTTTGTTTAGGAACTGTAATATAATCAACTATATATATTTCACGAGTAATGAGGGTCTTGGTATACAACAAACTTTGCACGGCTCTTATCAATCTGGACTTCAAACGAAACAACTAAATATCTTGAAGACTGTTTGGTATGCCTGCCCAGTTATAGCAATATTCAATCATTCAATTTAGGCTGATTCTTTTTGATATTACAAAAATATAAAAGATTGCATAAAAAACTTTAAAAGACTGAATAAGAAATCTACAGGATTGAACAAAAGGTTATATAAAAGATTAAACAAAAATATAAAAGATTGAATAAAATATAAAAGATTGAATACAAATATAAAAGATTGAATTAAAAAGCTAATTGATTGAATAAAAAACGTAAAAGATTGAACAAAAAACATGATGATTGAATAAAATATCAAAGAGAATCAACCTAAATTGAATGATTGAATATTGCTACAACCGGGAAGGCACCGTTTGGCCCGACTGTTATCTTATCATATCTGTCAAATGAAAAGACACAACTGTTCACAATATTACATAATACTGCATGCTAGCTGCTGGGATTTCTTGTTTAGCGACATTTTTTCTTCTTCTTTATTCGGCTATATTCTGTAGCTCCGAGTGAACACATGTTGAATTCGTTTGACTGAAAGCAAAACTTGTCTTGAAACATTTTAGAGCGTTAAGAAATTATGTGCAAATAAATTGAATGAATTCTTTGTTTCCTATTCAAATATGCCTCCAATTGCTCTTCAAAGAAATATTTGTTGCTTTTTTGTTCTTCTCGACTGAAAGTTATCATTACTCTTCATTGATTCTAAATTCTTAAAAAGCTAGCAACCCAAGAACCAATGTAATGGCTGCAACTTTCTCCGTATATCAATGCATGAAAATCGTAGGCTCAAGGTTAAACGTCTTGCCCTTTAGGATAAAAAGCTTACATATTTTTTACCACAAACATTGAAATATTCTGCAACTTCATTTGTTACTTGTTTTGCTTAGCAAGATAACATGTATGCTATTTTTATAAAAACTAGTAAATTTTCCTCGAGCCTCATTTTTCTGAATTTTCATTTTTTTGTTGTAAATTTTGATTTTACCTTCTTCTTCTTAAAACACTCGCCGTTTTTGTAAGAACCAGTCAATTTTGTCGAGTCTCGTTGTACTTCATTTTTCGGCTTTTTCAACATCAATTTGTTCTTAATTTAAAATTTGTTCTAGTTTATCTCTGTGTGCGGTTTGCAATGATCGATGGAAAATATTGAAACAAAAGTACAAGTTTTATTGAAAAACGATGCCGGTCGTCTGAAGAACGTTTAATATTACATAAATACTGAACATAAATACTATACTGTTTCCACTAGAAACATTTTCACTTTTTTAAGCATCAAACTGAGCTTGTACTTACTGATATCTTCTTAATTGTCGACCTCATCGTTTTTATAAAGTTGTGCTTATATAAATAACATACATCATCTCTTTAGCTTAGCAGTATTTTAAAAAACATTAAAAACTATAGAAACAAAACTTACTTTGAGTAAAAAAAGTTAAAATATTTTCCCGCAGTGTCTATTCGTACTGTAACCGTACGCGGACCTGTTTTGTCTGTTCGCACGGACATGTAGTTTTCCTCGGTAATTCGAGCAGAAATGAGACTTTTAAACATTCACAAATAATTTTCACAGAGTCGAAAACAATGCTAAAAGTATTTAAGAAAAGTATGACGGCACAGAATTTATGCCGCTTTGAGTTTAGAAAAGGTTTGTAAACACTGCCGTACGAATAGCCTGCGTGACTTATTCGTACGGAATGGTCATTTGTTCGTCGGCTCAAGTAAATCAATATGATGTAAAATCACAAGCTTTGATGTTTTCGCGAATTCTCTACTTTTAAACAAAGCTATAATAGTTTAAATTTGATATCTAAAGTAATTGCTTTAAAATATCGAAATATTTGAGTTTCCGTACGAAAAGACAAAACAAATCCGCTTATGGTTTATACCGCGAATAGCCTCTGTGATATTTAAATGGTATAAAAAATTTAAAAGTTGAATTTAAACAAACTTACTTTTGCAGTTGTTTGTTCTGTTCTTTACGACGATAAAGGGAACTGTGCAACTTTCCCATGTTGAATGAAGCAAACCGCCATTTTATTTCTTTTCATTTACGGCGCTTCAGTTGTAAGTAGTACATCCATGGTTCTTGCGGCTAACTAACTGACTCTACAAATCGTTAGCAAACTATGACATCATAATAATAATTGCTTTTTTAAAATACGCAAAAGCACGCGCAATGACACAATTAAACAAGCGCGGCAAATTTGACTTAAGACCCGGATCAAACATGTTGGTTAATCATTGTTGGACGCAACATATTTGACCCGTTCGAACAGCACAATCAAACATGTTGCATAGTGTTGGACAGTGTTGGATTAAGTTTAACTTTATTCAAACCTTTCATCAAACACTATCCAGCATTTGTGCTTGTGTGAGCAAATATACGCAATATTAAAAAACATTCATGGGCCTGGCACCGAGATCCAACATTGTTGGATGGTGTTGGATTCGTTTGAACACCACAGCATCCAACACTGATCAAACACCTTCCAACATGTTTGATTCGTTTAAACGGGCCTTTGTTGACCAATTTCAACCTGCTTCTCCCGACCATTCACCTGTGTTCCTTTATTAGACTCATTTGCATGCATTTTAATGTGAAAAAGTTGAAAACACTCGTAATATTGATCCTTAATTTTACTCGACTCCATTTGATTACGTATACTTATCCCAAACGAATCTTCTTCCCACATGGATTATGAGATATCGAAGAGACCGACTTTCGTTTTTTGTTGTTCATTTTTAATTCAAAGTTTTTAATTCCGAATTGGGATTGTCACCTCTTTCACTAGGCACTTATACAGTAAATTTCATTTTATAATTTCCTCCTTGCCTCCTCCCCCCTCCCCCTCCCCCCTTCATTTTCTTCCTACTTTTATAAATTACCTTAAACATATCTTTAAGTCTATATTATGCCCCAGGGGGGATGGTCGGAGAGCTTTTGGAAGGGAACTCATTAAAGAAGGATAGAAGGAAAACGTAGAAAAAACAGAAATTACGGTAGTTCTCGTATCAATTATACGGGCGTTGGTGCACTGAGTTGGTTAGATCTCTCTGCTTTCCACAACCACAAGGACCTCAATTGTCTGGAGTTTCCTGAGATCATGGACTTTTTACCATCCATGCTGAGATTCAAATATTTACAAGAGTGACCTTTTTTTCCACCTGAACCAACTCAGCTTCCCATCCTTCCAGGATTGGTAAACGAGTAACAGTTTTTGTTGGGAGCTAACTTGCGATAGATTAGTTTCTCGTTCAGGGAAGTCAAAGATTCTCATCCTCTTAACACAACATGCCGGGGGCACTAGGCTTGTAAAAGAATTTAGTTTAGCTTGCCAATTTGCTGTCATATACAGTTATTTTGTTAATAATATTGAGAACCACTGAGGAAAGTTTGCTCAGCCTCAATGTTCTTATTTTTTAAAAATGTTCTTCTTTTGTTCTTATAAATGGCGTAGAAACCAAACTTAAAACTACGTAACATCAATAAGGTTAGTGACCGAGTACAACTTTCGAAGGACTAGGAGATATGACAGCTATAACATTAACGTGTATATTTGTTTATTTCTTAGATATAAGTGTTTTACTAAAAAATACGCTAGTCGTAGATTTCATATAAAACTACATTCCGGATACGAGTGAAACATTTTCCTTATCTTCACTAGTGAAGATATTGTCATTCCTTTGTTTTTCCCGTCTTTTTCTATTTTCGAAACTCTAATATCTGTGTAATAATATAAGAATTAAACGTTAGTTTCAACATATGAAATTTGTTCCCTGCGCTCAGCCGTGAAATCTTTTTACCACTCGAAGATTAACTTCAACTTCATGTGTTGGCGCTACCGTGTAATAAAACTAATATCATCTATATTTTGTCTAGCACAGTATTTGTTACACTTTAAGTTTATTAGTATTACATTTGAAATAAATAGGTGTGATTGCTTGCAGCGTTTCATCTTTTTTTTATAAAAGTTTTTTTCTTTTATACCCTTAGATTGTTAATTAATTGATAGAATCTTCGTGTTTTTCAGGCAATTTGAGCTTCGCTGCTCTGATTAATTAAGGCCGTTCTTATTAAAAAACATGTACTCCAATGAATTTAATATTTTTTCATCACCAAAGTTTTTTTAAGACAGTTTAATCTAGATTTATATTTTACGGAGCACCAGTCAAGGAAATTAGAAAGCCCTCAATTGTTTGACAGAAATTATTTGATTGTATTCTTTTACATTTTATATTTACAAGTGTATCTGTTAAGTCAAGCACGCTCTATCGTTTTTCACGCGCAAACTTGTTGTTTTTGTTTTTGTTGTTTTGTGGTGGCGTATGCCGCGAATGCTGGTTTTAACTAATTATCTACTGGTTTTCCTTACTTTACCAACGTTGTTCAGTTACTGTGCTCACTTAGTGGGTGGCTCCTCCTAAATTATTCTTCAGTTGGTAGAGGGTTAAATGTCCAGAGCCGAAACCAATCGTAGAATTGCACACAATTTGGGCATCCTGCTGATTAACAGTAACTCACTAACCGTTTTACAGCTTTTTTTTCAGCAGCATTATAGTTACGTCTGTTCATATATCTATTTACATAACTATTAAACTTGGAAATGCTTGATAGAATTGGAAAAATTACGATAGCAAGCTGACGTCAAACGAATATTTAGGATGACTGAAGAAACTATACTGTCAAGTTACGGTCAATGTTGTTTGATTTTGAAAATAACTGAAAAACACAACAACACGCAAGTGCGCGCGGTAATGTTGTGATCCGCTCAGGATCTCCTTGAGTTTCAAGGTTCATTTGTATATAAGTTAATGACAATAACACGCAAGTGTGCGCGGTAATGTTGTGATCCGCTCATGCAGGATCTCCTTGAATTTCAAGATTCATTTGTATATCAGTTCATTTTTCTCGTACCCTTATTAAATGAGATGACATCGAATGCACATAAAAAAATAAACAAGTTTCTCTGTTTTCCGGCAACCACGCGCTCAGCGGGCAACATTATGTTATTGACCAGTAAATAACAAAACCGGAAGTTACTTGTTATTCAGTGTGATTTCAAAGATTTACAAAACATAAGTTTGAATAAAAAAAACTAAATAATCCGTAACTGCCGCCTTGTTAGCCTGATTGGTAAGGTGCGAGTCTTTCGTGCTGGAGTTTTGGCTTTGACTCCTGCCGGACCAACATTCAGGGATAATAATTGAGGAGAAGGTATAAACCATTGTCACGTGAATGTGACATCTATAAATATTAAGTTTCAAAAAACGAATTGCATCACCACATTTGTTACCCTGTTTGAGTACCCTGGTAGGCGGTTTGTGATGGCCACCTTATTGCCCTTGTGGCAAAGACAACGAAAGCCAGATTATATGGTGCGATGGATCCGAAAGCTGCGACAAGCATTGATTCCACTACTTATGTGTAGGCCTCAACTCTTAAGAAATCCCATCTGAAAAAAGGTTTTGAATCCAGTATAACTTTTTGCGCCGCTGCACTTCGAAGTCGGCGCCGTGGCTTAGTTGGTTAAAGCGCTTGTCTAGTAAACAAGAGATCCCCGGTTCGAATCCGGGCGGTGCCTCTTTTGTATATTTAACTATTTCTTATTTCGTATTTTACGTACTACAATGTTTTTTTTTAGTAATAAGACTTGCAATGAAGACTGGCTCAAGCTTGTTAAATATTGTTTTAAATTTGAAGTTTCGACAGCTTGTAGTGACAGAATCACATTTATAAAAACACTATCAAAACACTTTTTATTATTGGACACATAATACAGAGCTCATAATACAGTATCTTTAAATATGTATTTTTTTCTTCCTTCTTTCCTGCTGTGTATAAATATTATTAGTAATAAGTGTGACAATCAAAACATTTCTATATGTATTTTTTTGAAAAGAAAGTTAAAAAGTTAGCTTGGTTGCTAAGCCCAACTGCTGACCACAAAAAGATCTCATAGTATCTGGGTAGAGCAATCTTGAGAGTATCTCTGTTCCCTTCAATCTAACATTATAGATTTCTAAAGTGATTACTCATTACCAGTAATATGGAAGTTGAAGAAAGTCCTTCTGGATCTCCGTAAGTAGACCAAGAAACGATAATCTCAATACTCGAAACTTGTACGAGAGTAAAATGCTTTTTAAATTTGCCAACGATATTTCATTTGTGATCGTTTTTGAGCTTACGAAAAGTGAGGAGCTCCACATAAGTTGTGCTGCAGTTAAAAGAAATGGCTGGAGCAGTTTTCGAGAGTTTTAAAAGGGATAAATGAAAATTAAATATATTTCACCTGTTAGAGTTCAAGGTTGAAATAATTAATAAATTTGTGTAATGTAACGCTATTTTGAAAGTTTTGCTTCCCTGGAATGCTGTTCAATCATTTCAATTTGTCAATCATCTTGATATGTTAAACATATTAAAGAAAACTTGTAGAAATATTGGCTTTTGTGGCAGTTATTAGGAGATATGCCTGCTACCACAAAAATACCATGAGCATCAATTTCCAGATTATGCTCACAAAGACAAAGAGAATGAATGGTCATTTAATAACAAAGGTTTCATCAACAGGTTCAAAAGTTCTAAAGGCCAATTTTAATTTGATGTATGAAATTATTTTTAGCAGGATAAGAGTTAATAAGTGAGCAAAAGGTTTGTCTGGGGAAATATTTGCATAATACATTTACATGTCTTTCACAGTATACATGTAATACAGTCAATGCTAAGGCCAAATATTTTTTTCTGGACAGACCAGTTGAGCAAACAAAGTTAACTAAAGATATTTATTTCATGATATTAGTTTTGTAGGCCAGTAAAAAGAGATTTGTAAACAAAAATAGTTGTGGCAAATTGGTCCAAATTAACTTCCTGGTTTTGTTTGAAAAGTTATTGAACAGGGTTTTGACCAATAAGCATGCTGGATTTGGTTATTGGCCCATGAAATTTGACTTGTCATGTAATATAAAATGGGAAGGACTTGTAAACATGAGTAACTAATACATATAGTTTGATTGCCATATGAAAACAAATTCCGATTTCTAACCTTCAGTATGCAGTCAACTTATTGTGAGTGTTTTTTAAATGCGTCAAATTTATTTGACTAAAACTGTGAAGTGAATTTTTTTGTTTTTTCATTTACAGCATGATTGTTGATCGTCCTGCAGAAAGCTGTGACTGGGAGGGGAGATGGAATCATATACAGAAGGTGTTGCTACGTAGTGGCCCTCTTGCTCACCCAGAATTTGAGGCAGGGCCACAGGTATGTATTAGAGATAATGACTAATTAACAATTAGACCTCGAGGACGAATGGACTACGAGTAATCGTCCATGAGGCCGTAGGCCGAATGGACTATTCAAATTGGTAGTCGACGAGGCCAAGAGGTCTAATTGTTTTAGTATCACCTTTAACAAGTTGGACAGAAAAAGTGATAACCGGCAACAACAACAAAAAAAAGCAATAACCGTTTTTCAAAACTGGCGAATTTCGCTACTCGATGACTATTACTAATAGACCACTGGTAGCGTAGCCAATCAAAATGCTGGATTTGCAATAGTCCACTAGTTGCAGGTGATACTAATATTCATTGTCCTGTGTAATTTTAATTAAAAAGATAAATATTTTGAAACCTATACTGACAAACAGGAGTATGGTATTGCATGGCAGTTTATGCATGTTTTCATTGATAACAATTCATGGTCCAGGAAAGGAGGACAGAGGACCTAGTGCAGATGTTAGGATTGAAGGAAACAGTCTGTGGTTCAGATTCATGATCAAGGTGAAAATGGAGTGAGATGGTACGGGCATGTGTTAAGGAAGGATGATGGGCATGTTTTGAGAAAAGCATTGGAGTTTGAAGTAAAGGGAGGAGAAAGCGAGGACGACCGAAGAAGAGATGGAAAATGGAAGTGGAGAAGGAGAGCAAGAGTGTTGGTTTGAAGAAGGGGGATGATAATAGCCAATCATTAGTGAGGAAGCCTGTTTCACAATACATGTTTTACAAGAGGGCCCCCCTAAGAAATAATAAACAATAAAAATCTAAGAATGAATAGAACACATAATGTTAACAGTAAAGTATCAAACAATATAATCCCCCTCCTAGAAATACAAATTACCCTCTTACCTTAAACAAGATTTTAAAAATACTCATTGGTTCTTTGTTTCGCAAGTTTTCGGGTTCAGTGTATTCCAGTCATTGTTAGCAAAGTTAATTGATGTCAAGTGGCCCCATCTATGTTTAGAGTACTGAGTACAAGTTCATTGCAAGTCTGGAGTTATTGAAGTAGTTCATAATTTTATTATATAATTTACCTTGTAAGTTGTATCCTAGGATATATATTTTTTATCCCTGGCAATCAGTGTTTTCACAACAATTGAAAGTAGACGTTGTATTTTGTTGAATAGGCGTTGCAAGGCATAAAGGGCCTTGCTCATTATGGGGGTACGGAGGGAAAGTAGGCGTCGCTAATGGTAAAGTTGCAGTCGGATGCGACGGCCGACGGCTAGTTTTGAAAACACTGGCAATAAAGATTAATTATTATTAGATTGTATAATTTTAAAACTATTTGTATTGTTAATCATTTCAGGTTTTGGAGTTCATTCTTAATGCAGCTAAACTTCTTGTGATTGGTGCTGGGGGGCTGGGATGTGAGCTTTTGAAAGATCTTGTAAGTTAATTGAAGTTTCTTTAAATTCATTAATCACTCAAAGTAGTAGAGCTAAACAGAATTGATCTGTACATGTGGCAGCCATGCAAGTGGTGATTACAAAGAAAAAATGAAACATTGATTTTGGTAGTGGATGGGGATTGTGTAAAACTATGTGAAATCAATATTGATAGTAGTTTTAATTATTATTAGAAATAAAATTGTTGTCAAAAATAGCACTAATGACTGTTTCATTCCCAACTGTTTCAGTTAGTTTTGGTTATACCTTTGGTTATGATTTAAAATACATATCCAACTGGCAAAACAAACAGGAAACTTTAAAATTAAAGGCTGTACCCAATTTTGAAATTTATGTAGTACTGAAATTGATTTTATGACAAGTCTCACAACTGTAATTGTTGAATAATGTATTAAAAATGGTTAAATACTTAATTACAATGTTAGTATCACTTAATTTTCCCTTCATTAATTTGTTTAATAAAACTTTTTTGCAGGCTCTTAGTGGATTCAGAAATATTGACGTAATTGACATGGACACAATTGATATTTCAAATTTAAACAGACAATTTTTATTCAGGTAAAAATTAAAAATTATTATTATTAAATAAATATAGATTGAATGTATGCTCTGAGTGACCTGGAATAATCCTTGAATCTTTTTCTTAGTGTATTTTGAGCCAATAGAATAATTATTGTTTTAGTCATAAATTTGTTTTTAACTATTATTACTGTTGATTATAAATCACATTCTAACTTGCTGAGATCTTGTCGTGAAAATGCCTTGAATTCTATGTTTGCAATACACATTGATTGTGAATTACATCCCGTAACATGCTGTAATCTCAATTTGAAAATAAAGGACTAGGCTGTCACACAGTTTTGGCTTAATGCATTCAAGTATCCTTTTGTCCTTCTATAATTATTTCATTTACATCATAACAAATTTTTGAGAGTTGATATTTAGTTCAATGAATTAAATGGGAATGAATATTTTCTGCAGTTTTTCTGTTACTTTATGAAACATCAATGTGTGCCTGTGTTAAAAGGGCCGGAAAGAAAGTTGCAGGTATTTAGGTGTTGGAATTGGCTTTATTTTACAGCAGCTATTACCTCTTGTATTTTGAAGGCTTGTAAAAGTTTGACACACCTGGAAATTACCTACAAAAGTTCTGGAATTTTGCCTTGAGCAAAGGGGAAGAACCCTTCTTTAACAAGAAGGGAAGAAATGCTGTCAAAAATCCATGTTTCTTATCCAAGTAATGTTCAGATTAAGGGTTTTCAGAGTGTCCTCTAACCTTATGAAATCCTGTAATATATATGTATACCCTATATTTTCAGTGCTACCCTATATATCAAGTCCTGTAATTTGATATTTTAAAAAGTGTTCTGTTATAATATTATCCTGTATTTTCGGGCCTAAACTAGAAGTATATAAAATTATATAAAAGTTTCATAGATATTTACACCTGCAACATTTCTATCATTCACAAAAGTTTCAGAAAGGGACTAACTGAATATGGAAAGGACTGTGGACAACTTGCTGTTGTATTACAAAATATCTTCAAGTTCTCGGCAAGGACTTTCAAGTTCTCTTCAAGGACTTTAGGGAACTGCAGCTGAACGTAGATTTTAAACAGAAAGTTTTTCAGCACACAAGATTTAGATGACTGTCAACCATCTGTTTAAAAGATTTTGGAAAAATAAAAATCTATTGCAGAATTCACGCACTACCTAGAAAGTGACTGTATGTACTATGAACCCCTGACAGCACTTGCAGCCTTCAGATGAGTCCAAGATACTAACAAGAAACCAGAGTTGCTTGTACTGTGAAACTTCTTTGCTTCAGCAGTTCTTCTTTTCAAGGATAAATTCTAGTTGACGTCGTAGGTAAGATGGAGTACAGAAGCACATACTGTATGAGACAATTTTCAACCTAGCAAGGACATTCCTTCTGAGATTTGTCATTGGGATGTGGCAAAATCTGTCAGTTCTCCAAACCTGAAGAAACTCGGATGTTTCCAGAAAGAGTCAGATAAGTGATAGATTTGACCCCAGGGGAGCCAACATGATCACAGTTGAAGAACCTCTTAACAAATCAGGAAAAGGATATGCCCTGCTGTGATTGGCTTTTCTTAGCCAATCATTCTGCTTTTAAAATGTTGACAGAAGAACACAGAAAGAAGAATTAGCTTACAGCTATTGAATATATTGCAAAGCAGGTTCAGATTCCGGATAACAATGTATCATATTTATCAACAATAATAATAAATGGTAATATTAATGATAATAAATACTTTATTTAACGTCAGTTGCGAAGGAAGTGGTTGCCCATTCTTCCTAGCCAGAGGCTAATGTTTATTATTAAATTAAATTTTCAACTTGAATGTTGCGTTTTTAACGTTCTGATTGGTTCACTCAATTTCGGTTATATCTGCTTATATAGAATGACCATATATGGAAATTAATTGTGTATAGTTTTGCCTAGCTGGAAAATGTCAGATCAAAATTTTGTTGTCATTTTCAAGTATTGAAGGGGTTGGAAAGCTCATGAAATTTAATAAAACAATTATTCCGTTCACACTTGTTGGATATGAGATGATTATAGCCAACTCGCTGCTATGCGCTATGGCTTGAAAGTTGACTTTGGGAGGAAAACCGGAGTACCCAGAGACAAACCCTCGGAGTTAGATTGAGATAAAAAAATTTCAGCCCACATGTGGAGCCCAGGATTCGATCCTGGGTGGGAGGGGGGAGGCACGACTGATGGAGCCCAGGAATCGATCCTGGGTGGGAGGGGGGAGACACGACTGATGGAGCCCAGGAATCGATCCTGGGTGGGAGGGGGGAGGCACGACTGATGGAGCCCAGGAATCGATCCTGGGTGGGAGGGGGGAGACACGACCGATGACCACTATGCCAACCTGATGAGCTCATGATGGCGAGGTAAAGACAGCTGCTGATGAAAGCATGTTTATCACTGATGTAGAAGGATGTGTCAGCTTTCAAAAGCAGTTGGAAACTTCATGTACTCACATTTTTTTATAATGGTGAAAACAGCGCTTGTTTTTCTTGATGTTGACATGGGCTCATTACAATGGACAATCATATAGAAACACCTACACTGTATGCAAAGCATGCTAAAGGAGAACACAGTAAATGGACAAAGATCCACCAAAGACATACTGAAGACCAGAGAAGATAACCAGACAACTATGTCTTTATAATACTCGCCAGGACGAGGTCAGCTTATTCTGTGTAATAGAGAAACGTCGATGAAGAGAAGGAGCTGGAAAAGAGACAACGAAAGTTGAAAGTTAGCAGCAGCAAAACGAAAGCCGGAAATTGATAAGCTAAAAAGAAAAAAGCCAGTTATAGTCAAGTAAAACCTTGTTAGCTGAACATGAAGCAAACTTTCGTAAAAACTGCCAATATAAGGAAACACTAAACTATTTAAAGGATTCCCTCACTTCTCAACAAGAGGTTAAAAATCTCCTATAAAGTACTTTTTGGGGAAGCTGTCAGCAAAAAAATGTGAAAAAATAATTCTTGTATCAGTCGTGTATCCTGACCCGTCCTATTATATTCTCTTTTGTTTGAATAAACTTTGTTAAATAAAAGTAGTAACAGACACCTTAAAAAGTGTGATTAAAGGCGCTATTTGATAAAGAATATCTTTTTTGGACTATTTGGAGCAGTTTGCCAAAGGTTTCTTTCTGTCTACACTGTGTTTGGAACACACATTTAGGTGGAAAATGCGCTTCGTCTTGATCCTACTGTGCTATATGCTTCTTTTTTTGGTCACCTACTTTGCTATCTTATAATCTTTGCTCTTTCTTCGTTTGATTAGGGACTTGAAGCAATTAGGACGGCGACGCTGACTTGGATGGCAGAAAACAATAGAAAATACAATGGCAGCACGTTGGAATGCAGCGATTGGAGCACGTGCAAGGAGTAGTCACTAAAATTAGAATGCGAAAACACCTTTTTTGGAGTTGTTGAGACTACGTGGACGTAACAGCGAAAATCTTCTCAGTATCTGTTTAGCCTCATGGAGAAACATTAAATTGTATTTTTATTCACAAAGCGAAAAGCAAAGGAATGAAACCCTAATGACCCAAACAAAAAATAAAGAGTTAACCAAAAAGGTGATTTCAAGGAACCGTTGTCGCTCACGTTCCCGTCGTCTTTGCTTAAGGTCCTTAATATTTATTAACATTCCCGGTTCCATCCTTCGCAATGGGTACCGTTCCTTATACCTTGTTGTTTTCCTTGGTGTGTCTCCACTTAATCACCTTCTAAATGCTAACTTCTTTTCCCTAACTCCTAGCTGCACTTCTAAATTCCTCAACCATTTTTCTCTCTTTTCTTGTTTCCTTCAGCTACTTCCTTTACAAAGCTCAACGGTGCATTTGCTCCTTTTATTTACTTGCAAATTCTGTTCGTTGTTATTGTTTTGTTGATATAACAAGGTCCCCAGTTCGATGCCCGGCACTTTGCCGAGATTCCAATATTTGTGTGACCTTATTTTCCGCTTAAGCCAACTCAGTTTTCCATCCTTCCGGGGTAGGTAAATGTGTACCAGCATCTACTGGGAACTAACCTGCGATAGATTAGTGTCCAATCCAGGAGGAGTTAAGACTCTCATCCGCCTAACAGTACAGAAACCGGAGATAAGCGCCGGCCCCATGGGCTATTTGGCTTGTAAAATGATTTAGCTTGCCTTAATATAATTATATTAGCCTCAATGGTTATTCCAACCAAGCAACACTTACAGTAAAGTATCCACTTCATACAGCGCTGATTATATTGTGATGAACATCTAAAATATGTCTGGAATGTTTATTGTGTTGTAGCCAATCACATGCAAGATCTTCACACCACAGGAACCGCAGGCAACGAACGATTTTCTGTCGGCCACGGAACAAACTATTTTTGTTTTGTTTTAACATTCAGTCTTTTTACAAGTAAACAATTAATTTTCCTTCCCATTTGTCTACAGTATGTGCTATAATAGCAAAGAACACAGGTTTGGGCGATTTTGAAATAAATTATAAAGTAGATGTGCCGGTTTTGGTTACAACACAATAAACCTTCCAGACATATTTTAGGTTTTCACGGCAATATAATCAGTACTGCAATAGTGTTATATCTAGAGATTAAAAATCATTTCTAGTCAAGGCAAATAAAGTTATTGTTGTTGTTGAACATTGCTCCCCCTACCCTACCCTACTCTCCCCATCACCACCCTCACAGTTTACATTATTGGTTACTTTAAAGTTCGGTTCTTTTGTTTCCAGGCCGAATGATATTGGGAAACCCAAGGCCGTTGTAGCTGCAGAATTTATTAACAGAAGAGTTGTGGGATGCAATGTCACTCCGTATCTTTAAGCTTCATGAATTCAACTGACAGAAATCATTTTTTAGGGCAGCTGTTTAGTGGGTGTATTGGGTAACGGATGGGTTTACTTGCATGGGGAATGATGTGGATTTTTTTTTGTTAAATCCGGTCAGTTATATAACTGAGGAAGGAGAGTATCTCCGAAAACGTTTTTATGAAGAAAATTTTATAATGTTGTATAAAAATTATAGGCTGGAAAGTGGCACAATTATAACTAAATGATTTCAACCAAGGCCTACAAAGCAATTTATATCTTTTAAATAAGATCCAAGAATATTCAATATAGTTACTTTGTAATTCCTTGAAGAATTTTGTAATTTTGTGCAATTAAAATCTTAAAGCTAATAAGCCAATCAAAATGTAGACGTTTCTATGACAACGAAGAAGGCATCAACTGAATTTTCACGGTTTCACTGCCACGCTATGTTTTTTTCACCAATATTTTTTTATTATTTTTTCATGTATAATTTATGATTAACATTTTACTCGTTCAATTTGGAAATAACTAACGCGCTCATGTAATTTTGATACTTTTCAAACTACGCTCGTGCAAATTATTTGGTATTGCGCTCGTAACATGTCGATTAGATATAGTAATTTTGATCAATTTTGTTGCAATTTATGTAAGTGTTTCGAACGACGACAATTTTTAGTTATTTTTTCAATGAAAAACCCTTTTATTTAAATATTTTGCTTTAAAAAATAGCCCTGCTTTTCACACCTAAATGGAATTTCCAAGTAACAAAATCATTTTCTGAACTTTCATTGCAATTGTGACATACCAACTGAATCCGTTTTTCTGTTGAGGCTCTTGACTCATTCTAGTCATTTCAAGAAGATTCAGGATTATGATGCAGAGTTTTACAAAGGTAAGTTATTTTATTTCTTTTAGATTTGGTTGCAAAAGTCCTCACTTGGTTCTTTTAAAGTCCTTTTTACTCAATCCCTTGTTAATGTTTTTGCTTTTCAGGTTGATTTTGACGGAATTGTTGAGTTTTGTGATGGTTTATTTAAATATTTTGTGATAATCTTGATCTTAAAAGCCAAGTTAAAGATATAGACTGAATTCATAAACATGGCGGCTACGCGGATTAAGTCTGGGGCGAACATGGGATTGAGACATTTTAGGACACAGTCAATGAAATTTAATTGGCCTTTTTCTAAAATGCCTCGTTCCCATGTTCGCCCCAAACTTAATCCGCGTGGCCGCCATATTTATTAATTCGGTCTATAAATTGTTGTGGCATGATCTCCGAAATAATTTTTGTCGTTTTAAATATATTCAAGATTTCCACATCATCGTGTGTGGCCTGGACTCGATTGTGGCACGTAGATGGATCAATGGAATGCTGGTATTGCTTTCATTTTTTGTCCTTTCTCCAAAAGATAATCTTAGCCTTATAGTCTTAAAGACAGCTAAAGCTAAAACAACCGTGAATCGCTTGAATAAAAATATCCGCAAAATATATAGACTGCAAAACAATCTCTTCCTTCTCTGGGAGATCGAGAATCATATGGGAAACTGGGAAGAGGAAGTGAATGAGCGAACAGGAGTGAAAAGGAACGGTTGTGAGTGGCTGAAGGTAGCCACTCGCCCCAATTCCTTTTCGCTTCCGTTCGCGCGTCCATTTCCTCTTCCCAGTTTCCCATATGATTCTCGATCTCCCAGAGAAGGAAGAGATTGTTTTGCTGTCTACTCTCCCAAGGATAATCTTGGCCTTATAGTCTTATAGACAGCTAAAGTTAAACCTATCTTAAATCGCTTGAATAAATATATCCGCAAAATATATAACTAACATATTTACACTATAAAAAAGGGAAGACTATACTAAAACTGTAAACTGATAACTATAAGAAAGGCTATCAAAAACAGAAAGAGAAAACAAAATTCAACATGCTTTAGCAAAAAGAAATGTTTTTGATAACTGTTTAAAGCTGCGAATTCTAAAGCAGAGATATTAATTGGCAAAGAGTTTCATATTATTGAAGCAGCATCTCAGGATTTAACAAAAAAAGTTATCTGCTGTTTCTGTCGTGTTAAATGGTTGAAAGCCTTTGACTCCCCCTGCACACGACACTTCTGATATATTACTGGTTAGCTCCGAGGAGACGCTGGTACTCATTTACCTACCCCGGAAGGATAGAATGCTGAGATGGCTTAGACGGGAAAAAAGGTCACCTGACACTTTGAATTAACCCTTTCAGTCCCAGTTGATTTATTAACTTCTCCCAACTTGAGCCCATACTTTTCATTAGACAAGTTTGAGAGAATTTCATTTTTAATCTTCAGTAAATCACTTTGTTTGATCAATGGCTTATTTTGTATTTTTTATGTAAGGAGAAGTTGAGTGTTGATAAGTGATTGGGAGTGATTGCCGCTCTCCGTTAAATGTGACGTCAGAACCATACTTGCACATACATGTATGATGCAAGTACACCTCAACCAATCAGAGCACGCACATTATTCAAATTATTTTATCATACAGTTCTACTAAGCGGACGTGGTTGGTGCAGTTAGTAAGATCTCTGCTTTCCAACCACAAGGTCCTCAGTTTAATCCCAGCAGTTTGCCGAGATTCGAATATTTGTGTGACCTTCTTTTCCGCCTAAGCCAACTCAGGTTTCCATCCTTCCGGGATAGGTAAATGAGTACCAGCGTTTCCTGGGAGCTAACCTGCGATGGATTAGTGTCCTGTCCAGGGGGAGTCAAAGACTCTCATCCGCCTAACACTACAGTAATCAGAGATAAGCGCCGGCCTCATGGGCCACTAGGCTCGTATAAAGATTTAGCTTTAATTAGCCTCGCCAATCGTGAAATGACTAACAAAATAAACGTTCATATGTTTTTTTGTCCTCAGCTGAGTATGTTGGAATATGACGACAATGGTGAGCTGGACCAAACTACTGTGATTCCGTTAGTTGATGGCGGCACAGAAGGTAGACAGTTTGGGTTCACGTACACAATGACTTTTTGTTGTTCTTTCGTGTGATTTAACTTGGTAGGCGAAAACGTTAGTTTGGTACTTCAGTTTTACAATCTATCCCGTAAAGCTTATTGTGCTTTCATATCAACTTAAATTTCGACAGCTACGTTTTGGATTTGTTCGTAAGTATAGGCTTGAATGATTGGTCAAGTAATAATCAGTGATAGATATGTAAGCAAATCACATGTCTTCATAAGTAATATTTCAGCGTCGTTTATAAAAGTTGAAGTATCGTTTGAGCTTCAGACAAGCTGGGCGAAATCTAACTTAGTTTAACGATGCTTAATGAATGAGTAGCATTGGATTTTGCCACGTTTCATTAGTTTTGAAAGTGATTACCAACTATTACAAGACTATAGTGTAATACTGTGTAGATTCATCTATCCAGGAATTTGATAATGAAATAGTCCTGAACTTATAATACGCTAGAAAAACTTCAGAGAAAGTTTTCATAAGCTTTCAAACTCTGCTGAGTCAGAAAAGGCCCTCGTCGAAGTTCAAATTTCCCGCCCCAGTCTTTCGGAGTCGAAGTCACGACCAGTCATGTGACCTAGGACTCAGCAGAGTTTGAAAGCTTATGAAAACTTTCTCTGAAATTTATCCAGCGTATTTAAGTTCAGGAGTATTTCATTAAGACTGTAGTGTGTTAAGAGCTCGTGCGATCTCCAGAGTATTGGCTAGAATGCGTTATTTAAGATAATAAAACATGTTCTCAATACCTTCATAGCTAAATCCTTTACGAGCCTAGTGGCCCATGGGGCCGGCGCTTATCTCCGTTTTCAGTAGTGTTAAGCGGATGAGAGTCCTTGACTCCCCCTGGACGGTACACTAATCCATCGCAGGTTAGCTCCCAGAAGATGCTGGTACTCATTTACCTTCCTCGGGAGAATGGAAAGCTGAGTTCGTTTTGGCGAATGTCACAGAAATATTGAATAACGGCAAAGTGCCAGGATCGAACTGGGGACCTTGTGGTTGGAAAGCAGAGATCTTACCAACAGTGCCTACCATGTCCGCTCAAAATGCCTCCATACTATGTTGAAAACTAATGCAAACATTTGAAACAATTTGAGAGCAAATCAGTGAACACCCGAATGTTTTCACTAGCTTGTGAATTCTCAAAAACTTTGCCAAGTCTTTTACCAGATTATGCAGGCACAGAGAACATGTTTTATTTTTTCTTTTACAAAATTAGTTTCTTTCATTAAACTATAAATTCTCACAACTTGGAGATAGCCAATCATGTTTGTTAGTAACGCCATTCTCACTTTTCAAAGCATTATCAAAACTCACTTGTTAACCAATCAAAACTCAAGCGCTTATTTTATAATTAAATAAACTAGTAAGCTGTCACCTTTTCGAGCAAAATTATAATGCTTTATAATATAGATAGAACTTACGGCGCTAAGATTGGTCAAAACTCCATGTTTTATCGGAGTTTATAATGTAGATAGGATCCGGCGTGCACTCTGATTGGTCGAAAATCTATGGTTCATCAGAGTATAAAACATAGAGAAAGCGTGTTTTATTGTTTTTTGCAACCGGCTTTTCTCTCGCTAGTATTTTCTCTAAGACGGCGGAAAACATTTTATTTGAAAAAAAATTGTGATAGAGTTCTCTGCTTAGCAGCAGAAAGTTTTGAAAAATAAGAAGAAGCGAAAACTGTAATGAACTCATGTTTGGTCAAGCTCTCGGAGAACATCCTCGACATTATCGTTGACCGTGCCGAGGCACAAGCGACGAGGAGCATCGCAAAATGAGGAGTAAAAATATTGGAAGTTTGAAGCACAATATATAACATAGCATAGCGCCTCGTTGGCTATAATCATCTTATATCCAACAAGCGCGAATGGAATAATTGTTTTATTAAATTTCGTGAGCTTTCTAAACCCTCTGATACTTGAAAATGACAAACTTTAAACAATTAATTGAAAACCGAGATTTTTTTTGTTAGTTTCCACATATGGTCATTCGGTATAAATTATGAGCTCATAACCGAGATTGAGTGGACAAGTCAGAATGCTAGAAACGCAATATTCGAGATTGAAATTTTAATGAAATAGGATATTAACATTTTTCAACTAAAAGTCTTTTAATTTGCAACAGTTTAAAAAACAAGTCAAAAACCTACACACCGCAGCATCAATCACTACAACACGAAACCTTCTTTAAGTCAACTTCGCCAGTGTTCAGATGCCTTGTTTGTGGCGTGTTTTTCGCAAATCACTTTAAACCTTTTGTTACACGATGAATCTCTTGTTATTCCATCAGAATCACTCAAAGTTTCGATTGTTCCTGCAGTAAATAAGCAAACTAAACAGCAGTTCCAGCAGCAACAGCTTCAGCAAAACTCACCGTTTCAAATCCTTGGAAGTGGCGGCATGTTTAACTCTTGCCAAATTCAGAATGTTAATGCTTTCGTAAACGTTAACAAAGATCCACAACGGCCGTCAGTTCATTTTTGATTGTCAAGCTTTGCGTTTCAATCTGGTTTTGTATACTTTTCCAAAAACCTTAATTACTTTACAACAAGAGACACGATTGCAATTTGACAGATTGACAGTTGAGGAGTGGAGTGGTCAATCAAATTGCTAGATTTAGTATGCTGTCCAATCAGAGTTTTGCTGGCGTTTGCATATAGCACTTTAATCATTATGGTATTTTAAAGATTGCTTCAGTTTGTCGATCTGTGTGTTTTATTGTTTCTATTCGCGGAGGGTAAATTCTATGTTATAAAGCAAATAAAAAAGCCTCAGCTGTGTGTTACACTGTGATAAATAACTCCCAGAGTTTGAGAATACTCGAGAAATTTAGAAAACATTTCCCTCGTGCTTTCAAATACCCGCCATGTTTTATCACAGTGTAACACACGGCTGAGGCTTTTTTATTTGTTAAGTGAGGCCATGCAATATATAGCTAGTTAATACTTCACTAGGGCTTTCATGGTGTTGTCTAATTACACTAACAGAGGGTTCTCGTGAACTTTTTAGTTATTTGCACATGACAGTCAGTGAGGCTGATAACGTGAAACATAACCTGTTATTCCTTGTAAACAGAGGTATTGCTTCTTGCTGCAGGATTTAAAGGAAACGCTCGAGTGATTCTACCTGGGATGACGGCCTGCATAGAGTGTACATTGGATCTCTTTCCGCCTCAGGTGAGAGAGAAACAAGCCAATGGTGACTTTTAGCTTTTTTTATTTCACCCTTTATGTGTGACACGCTTGTCCCTGCAAATGCCTCTCACACCAACCTTGGAGCACTTCAAGGCCTTTTACGTCAAAGCTAAAACAATAAAGTAAAACTCTTGGTAATGCAAAAGCGTTAAATTTTGGACCTATATCATCCAACATAGTCAAAAGGACGGCTGATAAACTGGAAAGTTTTTGTTTAGTTTTGGGTATAAATCATCCAACATAGTCAAAAGGGCAGCTGATAAACTGAAAAGTTTTTGTTTAGTTTTGGGCCTATATCATCCAACATAGTCAAAAGGGCAGTTGATAAACTGAAAAGTTTTTGTTTATGTTGGGTATAAATCATCCAACATAGTCAAAAGGGCAGCTGATAAACTGAAA
>JAOBRB020183225.1:0-10745 GCA_027575285.2 Zoanthus pulchellus
GAGTTGTACACCTTTCTCAAATAATAATACTTTCTCAGTTTCCCGCCCGCACTTTCTAAGCTCTGCTTACCCCTAGTATATAAGCTTAATATATATATGAAGGACTCCACTCTGAAACAGTATAAAAATAAATATTAGATATTAAATAAGAATATAGCGTTATATTAAATGTTCCTTATCAGGGTAACTTAAAGACCTTGATCTATTAATGCACACAATCAGAGGTGATAACAAATAGAACAATTACATAAATTATTAAACTGTCATTTACAATTTAAATCAAAGTGTTAACATAGCTAAGCACAAAAAAACTTAAATTGTGTGTGCATAACCACATTATAATTATTTTGCAAACAATTAATTTGCAGTAAGCTGGTTGATCAAGAGCAACAAATATAAATTATATCTTAATCTATAAGCCCAATGGCTCTCCTGTTGTCGCTTATAATTTTCCTTGTACTGTTAATGTTTACTTAATTATAATATAGCTAACTTATAACACACACTCTGATTGGTTCAAATCTATGCTTTATTACAATGATAAAGTTAAGTCATGGTTTTTGCTTGCTTAATTTGCCGCTTGTTTGCTATATCATAAAAGCATTAGAGCATATTTTTCTATGACTTTTAGGCGAAATAGAGCACTTGTGATGTTGGCATAGACACTCGTAACGTTGTAAAATCACTTGCCTGTTGCTCGTGATTTTACAACGTTCTCGTGTCTCTCCAACATCACGCATGCTTTATTTCACCGATAAAGTCATACAAAGTTGTGCTCTAATGCTTAATTAATCAATGATTTTGTGGCTAAAAATATTGTTTTAAAGACCAAATTTTTTTTACAAAGGGTACAGTTTTGTATGCATGACTTCCTCATTTTCCTGCCCCCACTTTCAAATTTATATTATTTTCTAATTAGCACTATATCAGTCATGCAACCCTCCCAGACAATCCGGCAGTCTCCCGGATACAGTGCGAATATCCCGGTCTCCCTCACGGGTAACCAAAGTCCTGTTTCCAAATTTACTCAAGTCAATACAAATTCGGTTTTGAAACTCACCTTGCTGTTTCTTGAGGTATTTTTATGCAATCATTTAATCACAAAAGCACACGCTCTTAACAGAAACTATTTACAAAAGCTTTCTTCGTTTTCGCAACCATTTCATGGAAAACTTCGTTTAACTCCGGAAGTATTCGTAAATCTTCGCGTCGACTTCAGAAGTATTCGGTAGTTTTTTTAGAGTTCTAGGAAAACTTCAGAAATCCTTGTCAATACTTTTGGAAAGAAGTTGTTGGAAGAGGGGGGTCAACACTTTTTCCTTGGGAAGGAGGGGGGTAAGTTTGATGCCGGTGTGATAAAAAAGAAAAATCTCCAGATTTTAGTTCTCCAGAGGTTGGCATCTTTGCTATATGTGTGTATATATGTATATATGTTTGAATATATATTAGAGCTAAATTTTTTTCTCCAGTCAGTCTTCAGGATTAATTGCTTTTTACAATGACATTTTTACTAGTTGTATGGAGAGATTGGAATGGAAGGGAACAAAGGAAGAGAAGTTCGGAAGGAATTTGTTTTTGACCATTCCTATTGGTCAGCAGACAGCAGAGATGCACATTTTGTGACCCAAGAAAAGGTTGGAATTATCACTTACGTACCATTGCAGTATCCTATTGCACACATGCATTTTCACATCTAGAAATATTCTTTCATTCTGTGTCACTCTTTTAAAATTCCCATCACAGTGCCATCACTTAATTAAAAGCTTTAGCTTTTCTAAACACATCATTCTATTTTTGCTGTCTTTATAATGATAGTAATAGCTGCCTCATTAGAGGATAGGTGTTTCACACATTATTTGGAATCTTGCATAGTTGTTTTCTTCCAACTGACATGTCTATACATACAGTATGTAACATTCGATTCCATGCCTCAGCACTGTATTCAATTCATTATTATTGGAGAGTAGAAATTGCAGGCACAATTATTATTGACATCAGTTCATTTTTTTTGCATAATTTTAATTGGTTTTGATTGCTCAGTCTTTTAAAATGATTCCATTTCAATGTGCTGGTGTGATTGGCCTATAGCTAATTAAATTGTACTGCGTGTTTTGCCTTTGCTCAATTTAGGTTTTTAAGGATCTTGGCAGTGAAGTCCTTCAAAATGCGTTTGATGGCTACAATGCCTGCCTGTTTGCTTATGGTCAAACCAGTGCAGGAAAAACATACACCATGATGGGTGCTGCGGTGAGTTCTTTATATTGAGAAGTACAATATATTTACTGCTTGGCATCTTGTTGAATGTTGAAAAAATGGAAAATATATTATGCAGAAAAAACCTTTTATGTATTAGTTCTAAGTAAAAATAGCTACCATTAAGTTAGTGTCAAAGCACAAAACTAATGTAACCAGTAAAATTCAAAAATTTTTGCATACAACAGCTAATGTTTTTAAATCCCTTTTGGCTCATTGCAAACCTCAGCATCAGCTTCAAAAATATGCTAAAGCTAGCTAACTAAGTCTTTCAAGTGAACAAAACACTCTTAAGTCATACTTTTTAAGACTCCCTCTATATTGCAGGCTAGCTACCAGTCCAGCAGATATGTTGGTATTTTTACCAAATTTACAATTACGTTTTGAGATTTGTCAAACGTTATTTAAAAGATCTTGATCATGTTTTAGTATTTACACTCTTTTAATATTACTACAGGATCAACTTGGCTTAATCCCTAGAATATGTAAGGTATGTTCTATATAATTGGTTTAATTCAGCAACAAGAATTATGAGAGAGCATATTACGTTACTGGCACATACAAGTGACATGCAGATGCATGGGGAGGATTTAAAATAGTTACAGATTATTTCATGTAGGGTTGATAAAGTGACAGTACATGGTGGAAAACAGATGACAGGGTACATAGTGAAGGGCGAGTGTATGTAGTGACAGAATGGACATGGTAAGGGCCCAGGGGTGATGTATATGTTGTGGTTTATTGGCTTAATTTTATTTCTAAACTAGTTCAATATTTTTTAAACATTTCATTTTTTTTTCAAACCCATTTTATTTTTTAAACTAGTTTAGATTCCTAATTTTTTAAACTAGTTTAAATTTTTTAAAACTGGCAACTGGCCTTTATTTTGAACCTTGAGTATTGTTGCCAATCCACAGTTTCATTTCCTGAGCACATGCAAAGCTGATTTTCAGGGCCTCCACAAACTGTCTTTCCTTTCCTGTCATTATTTGAACTTTCCAACTGCCCATCATTCGTCCTGATCTCCTTCTTATCATCTATAAGATTCTTTGAATTTTAGAGAAGAGCTAGCGGTACCCCAAGCATCTCTAACAACTGCAAGATGTTGCTAATCAATGCTTCCAGGGGATACCTTTACCAGATTAAACCTCTGATATGCTCTAACTCTGCTAGATGCCCTTCCATATACCAACTTGCAGGATACATAGCCTACTAACTCGGCCCATAGATCTTAAATTTTGCATCATGACAAACACTGACTGTTGATTTGGATTCTTTCAATGCCTCTATCCATCCTTTCAGCTATTAGACCAGAGTTTCTCCATTGCCTACAATTGTTAATTAGCTGGTGTTTAGTCATTAAGTGTTGGTATTGAACCTTCTTACCTCTGTTGGCCCTGGACAACATTACCTAGTTAAGACTCGATCTGCGGCTACCACTAGTAGCCACTTCAAAGCCAACACTCTTGCTCTCCGTCGTCACTTGCTTTGCCACTTCTTCTTTGGTTGTCCTTGATTTCTTTGTCAACACTGAGTGACTAATCCTGAATTTTCATCGTTTTATATGTTTTTAGGGCCTTTTCAGTTACATATCAAGAAACTCTTCCAATGGCGGATCATTCAGAACTGAAGTCAGGTATACATGTTATTTGGTTGTGGTTATTACAACTATAATAAAAGTAAAATTCTGATCAAAAGGAGCTTGGACAATTAATTTTGAAAAACCTTACGCAAAACAACTGGCGTTTTAGAGTTATGAAATAGCTTAATAACCAGGTTGTCACTTAACCAAATCGTTTGTATTAGCATTACCAATTTTACTTGACAAAGATGATGATGATATCGATCGATGATGAAAGTTATGTCATTTTGATAATGATGGACAAAGTATATAAGGTATTTAAAATGCCAGTCATTGTGGATCACCACAGTTTTTCTTAAGACTATATAAACCTGCCGGATGATTTTGCGAAATAATAAATGAAGTTACAGTAGTAATACTTTGTAGAAGTAGCAATATTCTGTTTTACTGTACATGTTAGCTTTTGCATGATCAATCCCTGCAGTTACTCTGAGATATACAATGAGCATGTCAGGGATCTTCTCAGGCCAACAAACCTCAAGAAAATGCCACAGCAAAATTTGAAAGTCAGAGAACATCCAAAAGAAGGACCGTATGTGGAAGGTAGGAGTTATATTTAGAATAAGATACCAAAAAATTTATCTACACATAATACAATATATGCGTACCAACAATTTACGGTGTTCAACTTACCAACAGAGAAAAATATCGCCCTAGGAAAACCTACAGTTACGATCTACATAACATTGCCCTGCTGCGTTACCAGCGTAGTTGGTCCTTGTGGTGTATAGGTTAACACGTCGGACTAGTAAACCGAAGATGTGGGGTTCGATTCCCGCCAAGAGCTGTATATGTTATTTTCCTCTCATTTCTTTCTTCCAAAAAATAGTGCTGAACTTGTATTTGCTTCATGTACATTATTATTCAGTGTATATGTACATAGGGAACGTTAATAGTTTGTTTATCCCTACCCACTTTACATTTGGAAGAGTTATTCGTACTATCATCGCTCCAAGCTGCGGCCGTTTGGTTGCCATGGCGGGTAGATTAATTAATGGGCGACTAAAACTTTCAGAACTACCACCATAAGAATAACGAAAAGCGTTCTTTCCAAAAAATATGGCGACCGAATTGATATCCTTGGCGAAATGTTTAAAGAGTACGACTGCCAAAAGGCGATTTCAAAATATTCAAGGTTAGAGCACTGACCACTTTTCAAGAGTAGTTTTATCCCTACTTCAGTATAAAGAAAATTAGTGCTACGAGCGAAGTAAGTAGCCTTCCATTTGGAACACAGTGCAATCTTCAGATGTCACTAGCGACGAACATGCGATATGTACGATCAGCAGTTCACATCCATACCGTATCGAGAGTCAATTCAAGGATGTCACTTGCGTTTCATTACACACGATACATGCGATGAAAGTACATTATAAAGCGTAATTCGCTTCACAGGGGTATTATCCTAATGCAGTATAAGGAGAATTATCCCTAACATTATATATAATATCAGGAAAGCTATACTTTGTAAACCTACCTTACATTAGGATGAGTGTTTCCTAACACTGTTTACATGGAGTGTTATCCCTAACATTACAATTATTATGTAATATAAGTTGTAGTGTTATCCCTAACACACTTTCTTTTTGGAAGAATTATTCCCAACACACTTCAGAAGAGTTGTTCTATATAAGGAACACAGTGCAATCTTCGGATGTCAATAGCATCAAAGATGAGATACATACGATCAGCTTTTCGTTAAGTTCTCCATACCATATTGATATTAAGAGCCCTTCACTCTACAAGAAAGGAGGTTTACGGTTTGTGCTGTCGCACACGTGGGACCGTGCGCTACTGGACGTCCCGGGTCAGCTATCACGTGACACGTATGTGTCACAAGCTGACTCGGCAGAATCCTGAAGAAGGCCGTGTGATACGGCCGAAACGTCGATCGTCTCAGTTTCAGTTAGAGATTTATTATTTCTTTTACTTATAGAGTCAACTGGATGAATGAAAATATTCATTATCATATTGATAGTGTGTTCAAGGATGTTACTAGCATTTCGTTGTTATAACGCAATACATGCAATGAAAGTATGATAAAGTGCTGTACGCTATTTTAAAGTGTATTTTACGGTTATAAAAAAAACACCCCCAAGTGCGTTCACTAATTTTACTCGATCTTCTCCCTTTACAGTAACAATACAAATGCATTAAATGCTAAACGTAGAACAGTTTTTACGCTCAGCATTAACTTTCTATCAGAAATAAATAGTCCCTAGTACTATACATATAATATATAATATTAGCAAGGTTCGACTGAAATTAATAATATTTCATGGTCGCATTTTGTGAATGTCACAGATGTAGATTGGTCGCAAAATTGCGACAATTGTTGAAGTTTCCGTTGCAAATACGAGTATATTAGTCGCTATTTTTCGAGCCCTGATGTAATGAGTAGGGTTATTTCTAACAAAATACGTTTTTCCAGGTTTAACAAAGCAACATGTTTCAGACTTTGAATCTATTGAGGCTCTTATCGAACAAGGAAATAATCTCAGGTAACTGTTAATGGCTACTGTCAACTGTTTGCTTTTACAAGCGAAAGAGGCTTCTTTGTGAAAGTTCATTTTAAAATAGAATGAAATTTACTTTCAAATCATGAAAAAGCAAGTGAATATATTTAACAAGTATTGGCCATTATAGTCATTTTGTTTGGTCAGTGTTTGCTGCACAGAGAGATTTTAAACAGCAAGAACAACAAGCTTTATTTATACTCACTCCAGGCTGTGATATGAATCATCTGACCCGCTGTAGATAACCAAAGTTAGTAGAGTTGAATGGTTTCAAAACTTGATGAGTTTTTTTGTTCGATGTTATTATTCTTGTTTATGCTGTTCAAAGTTTGGGAAATATATTTACCTGGGAAAAAAAGTGCCTAGTACAGTACTCAAAGGCTGTCGGGAAAATTTTGGATATCTAAGGCTATGGAAAAATTCTGGAAAAGAGAACCCCAGTGCTCCAAGTATATAGAAAAGTTTTGGAAAACTGAGCCTGTGGAAAAGCTTGGGAAACGGATCCTGATACTAAATGGTTTTTGAAAATTTTGTAAAGTCACTGAGTCTTATTCAAGGCTATTGAAAAGTTTTGGAAGGCGTTAAGTCCTGCAATTCAAGAATATTGAAAAGTTTTGGAAAGCTGTTCAAATCTTGTACTCAATGGTAAATTGAAAAGTCTTGGAATGTTAAGTTCCATTTTCATTTAGAACTTGTGACAGGCGGGTTGCATTGAATAGAGAACTCACTTTAACAAAGTATCAGCCGATATGTTCGACAATATTAAGACGCAAAATGATTGTCAAGTGCACATTTAGAGATCTAACGTGCTACATTATTAGTATAACTTGAAAGTTTTGGAAATTCTGAGTAAAGGGCTTTGAAAAAAAAGATTTATTTTATTTTGAAGCAATAGTTATTTTACAATGCCTGACGTAAATGATTTAAAAGTGCCTCATTTTCCCCGTATTTTACAGGGCAACAGCAAGTACCCGGATGAATGATCATAGCAGCAGATCGCATGCGATATTTACGATAAGGTTTACACAAGTACGTAACTGGAATGTTCTAGAGACCGGTGAAAGAATTTAAAGTTTGTCTTTGGTTAATTAGTTAAAGTTTAACTTAAATTAATTGTTCTTTAATTGAAGACAAATTTTCTTTTTCATATTATATTTTGTTGTATACTATTGTTTGTGAAATATAGATAAAGACATGCCTTTTGATTATATTTATTGTATTTGTTTTTGGAAGAAATCAATTAAAAAGCGGTTATATACATAGGTAGTTTTGGCAGAGGTATCTATTTCAAATTTAATTTGCTAATTGAATTATAGCGTGTGGAAATAATACAATACTTAAGATGCATTAATAACTTTTACACCGTAGTGGAAAGAATTTTAGAGTCCTTCATCAGAGTGAAAGGGTATTTTTACTGAAATAGGGCAGAATAATGTTGTTTTAAACCGTTACATTTTAGTTATGAGTTACCATTAACAATACGCTATTCCTTTACAGGCAAAGTTTGTTTCAGACATGCCCAGTGAAACTATTAGCAAAATTCATTTGGTTGATCTCGCCGGAAGGTATGACGTTATTTTGTTTCTTATCTTTTTCAGAAGAGCATTTCATTTTACGAAATAAAACGCGTTCTCCTTGCCTTTATAGCCGGGTGGAAACCGAGGCGAGCGTTTTGGAGGGTAGATTAGTGAAAACCGTCGCGAACCCTCCAATCCAGGAACTGCAAGCCCCATTCTCAAAAGCGAGGGGTCAAATGGCCCCATCCTTTTTAGTTCGTAGAGAGCTATCGGGATGGTTTGGGAATATGGTGTCAGGCGTAATCATTAAAATACTTGTAATCAATTTCCGTTCGTCTCAAGTTCGGCATTCACATTCATGCATTCGTTAAATGGTCGTAAAGAATGCTTTCATTCGGTTACCAATGAAAGACGTTCAATGTATCACGTGATATTTTGGTGTTCGGTACATTACTTCGGCAAGCCAGCGCACGTGTTTGATCATACATACGGTATATTTTAAAATCTATGAACAACAGTCAACATACAACAGCTCCCTCGCAATATCTTTCTTACTAAACAAGGTTATCTCAGGATACCTTTAATTAGATCCTAAGACAATCGCTGGAATAGATCTAATTAATTCAAATCTTGTCTCTTTTATTTGTTGGTTATGGACAAGGTTCTCAGTAGTTTTTTGATCAGACGGCCAAGAAGTAATTACAGGCGGCTAAACCCTGGCAGCTAAACCTTGCCTTGCTAGCACAGGTGGTTCCTTTCATCTTGACAGGCGGCGGAATTTGCCGGTTACCGGCTTCTGCTGAGAACCTGAATGGATATAAATTGATCTTGGAATCTCTTTCCTCACTACTGCAGTGAAAGAGCGAGTGCAAGCGGTGCAAGTGGAGAAAGGCTAAAAGAAGGTGGAAATATCAACAAGTCACTTGTCACTTTGGGAATTGTTATTTCAACATTGGGTAAGAGGCACAGCGTTTCGTTTGGTGTTTTGTATATTAACCCTTTCAGTCTGAGATTTATTTTTAAATTCTCCCAACTTGTTCCTATACACACTATTGAACAAGTTTGAGAGAATTTTACTGTTAATCCTCTGTAGTTTGCTCAGTTTATTTTATGAGAAGTTGGGTGTTGATAACCGACTGGGACTGAAACGGTTAACGTAAAACTATCCACTTTACACAAATTTTATTATAACTGGGTAAACCCATGGGTAACCCATTTACGTGTGGTAAAGCCAGTAATGAAATACTTTATATAGGTTTTCTACTATGAAAAGATATTCGAACGGCAAATAGTCAAATTGGGCTTTAGATCTCCTTTTAAAGCTCAATTCTTGCTGCAAGTAAAGTAAAACGTTGACATTGCAAACGATATTTATACTAATTAGATCAACGAAAACATTGGAAACTTCGTTAAAACCCGATTTGCTTGTTGCTACATTCAGCAGCATTATAGTTATGTCTGTTCAAATATCTATGTGCATAGTTGTGACACAAAGGTTCTGATAATGAATATGGTTAAACTGTTAAAATGCAGTTGCTGTGACGAAGAGCTAACACTCGAAATCATACTTGACTGCTCGGCTAACAGGATTGAACAATTATAAAGGGCCTCACACATTTACAAATCCTCAAATAGCTCAGAAACCTGTTGTTTAGTCTGTGGCGAAATAATTGATCAGGCCTCAACTAACTATGATTTGAAAATCAAAGAAGCGCTTCATATTATTTGGGAAAAACCCTCGCTGAATGTTCACGTCAAAAACTTTAATTCCAAACTCACGTTGTAATTAAAATAATAGCTACCATTGTATTATAAACAATTCAGTTTCAGTTTATTTTTTGCCACATAAAGTTACAGATGGTTAATCACAATGTTTTGAGATTGAAAAAAAAATCATTTGCATGTGGTGAGGAGGACCATTGAAACTACAAAGCTTATGCGAGATGGTTTTCCTCGTCTCACAGGAGGCCAAAGCTTACGTTTCAAGGCGATTTACTATAGCATACATGTTATATGTTACTCAATATAAATGTTCACTAATTTCTACCTTTAAATTTTTTCAAAATAATACTGATTTCTTTGAAACTTACTCAGTTTGTTGTTGAAGTATTCTTTTAATCTCTGATAGAGTTTCAGCTGATTTGGTTGGGTTTTGACTGCTTTCCCCTAGCACTGTATAATAAGAGTACTCTCTACATACTATTATTATGAAGTTTACTATCTTGAAGTTTTACGAAAGTAGATGCTGCCAAAACATGTCTGTTAATAATTAAACTAAAAGTTGTCGTTTATGTGTTAAAAATATAAAAATATCAAAATTCATCATATTTGCTACTTAGTATGAACACGTTTATTTTATTAGTAGCACGTTTATCTTACAAGTAACACGTTTATCTCAGTACTAACTCATCGTTTCTCTTAATAGTAACACGTTTATCTTAGTAACACATTTATCTTAGTCGTAACACGTTTATCTTAGTCGTAACACGTTTATCTTAGTAGTAACACGTCGTTTATCTTAGTCGTAACACGTTTATCTTAGTAGTAACACGTCGTTTATCTTAGTCGTAACACGTTTATCTTACTCGTAACACGTTTATCTTAGTAGTAACACGTCGTTTCTCTTAGTAGTAACACGTTTATCTTAGTAACAGATTTATCTTAGTCGTGGCACTTTTATCTTAGTAGTAACACGTCGTTTATCTTAGTCGTAACACGTTTAACTTAGTAGTAACACGTTTATCTTGGTAGCAACACGTTTATCTTTTTTAAACAGCTGACAACTCTGTAATGGCCAACCAGGAAGCAAATGGAAGA